>WEKX01026287.1:4866-32295 GCA_013390025.1 Pitta sordida
GCTGGTTTCTCTCTCTCTATTCCATAGGTTTGGAGGCAGACAGTCTGCTTCACTGTGGTCCATTCTACAAGCAGTAGTGAGACGCCTTCCTACCCCTCCTCTGGCCAGCCTGGCAGTGGTGCCTTCACAGCTCTCAGCTCCTCACAGGCTCTGGTCCGGCCATCTACTTTCCATTGCTGCTTTTTTTTTCCTTTCTCAAATATGTTATTCACAGAGGTGTCTCTGTCTCTATCTGCTAATGACCTTGATCTTCATGGCAGTGACGGAGGCCCAGGCAGGAGCTGTTAACCCCCTTGGTGCCAGAGGAAAAAACCCAAACCAGGACAACATCATTAAAAACACTGTGCCAACAGAAAAGCAGAAAGTAAAGCCCATGCTTGGACGAATAGACAGGGGTGAAGTGTGTTAAGATTCATTCTCTGTTCTTAGCCCTGGTAAGACTTTAGTTAGACTTCCGTGCCCAGCCTTCTTTAGGTACCACAGGTACAGAAGAATGCAGACCAGCTGGGAGAAAAAACAGAGAAGATTAGTAGGGATGACTTAGAGATATATGAAGTATGACCGTTAGGGACAGAACTAAAACACTTGGATTTTTTATTGTACAGGAGAAAAAGCATATGATAAATCTTTCTATACATAAAATATTTCTGCAGAGTGGAAAAGGCTATTCATTCAGACTGGTACAAGAAATGATGGGTTTTACTACATCAAGGGAGATATAGGTAAGATTTTAGGAAAATATTTCTGAAGACAAGAATAGTCATGCATTGGAAAAAAAAAACATGTTAGGGAAGTATGGAGTATTGAGGGAGGGAGGTTAGACAAACCTCTCTCTTAAATTATGGAGGTACATTTGATTATGTCCTGTCTGTTCTGACCTGAAATGATGCTTACTGGCTATGTAATGATTATTTGGAAAACTCAGTAAAAATAGGATGTTTTATGTAAGCAGAGAATCAAAAAAGCATGAAAAGAGAAGCTTCCGGAATATTTATGTCATATGAAGGCCCACTAGCTGTTGGCGCAGCTTTGCTCTTATTAGTTTACTGCTCTTAAAGAAGTTTAGAATTTTGTTCAGTTATGTCTGACCTTTGTACAGTATTATCCTTATTCCAATTATTAGCATTGCAGTGTGCTGCCAGTCTCAGTAATGTAGCTGCTTTAACCAACAGTTCAAAGAAGTACTCTCAAAACAAATCAAAACAAAACAGAAAAAGAGGTTGCTTAACCCTCTGTAGTTTTTGTCATATGGTAAACAGACCCATATTTCTGCATGTTTTGATGGTGTCAGAAAACAGGGACTTAAATGGCACCATAACAGAGGAAGAATGCCAGCTATTCCACAGTTCTGTAGGGTAAATAAAGAGTACTTTTTCATATTGAAAGCATTAACTATCATTGAGTATTATGTAGGAGACGTATTACGTATTGTGAAGCCCCTTATGCCATTCACTTCTACTCAAAATGCCTACCTGGATTTACTCAGGCCCATGAACCATGGTTGCCTAAGATCCTCATACAGCTGCAGTTCTTGTTCAGCTCCTTCCTCAACCCATGGGGTCTCCTCTTGTGCTTCTGTTCCTCCAAATGGAGGTATAGATTTTGAAATCTTGTTCATTCATCACATGAGGAACAGGATCCCAGGATTCTGACAGTGGGCATAAGGCTTTATTTAGGCAATAATGTCAATGTTCTTGATTAGAACAATTGAGTCACAGGAACAAACAACTTTTCCAGTTTTTAAGTATTGAGCTTTACAAATAGATAAGTATTTTATGACAATTCCTGTTATTGCAATAAAACATCATAATTTCTGTGTTTTAAACAGGTTAAAAGAATCCGTACTAATATGTAGACAGATTTCACACCATAAAAATATATTGCATTTTCACCCCGATTTTAGTCAGTAACAATGATGATGAATTTGCAGTTTCAGTTTCAGCTGCTAAAGAATTGTAGGTTGCCAGAAAAACTGTTACAGGTTGACTAGAAATAAAATCTATGGATGAAGATAATTTTCTAACAACAGAGCTTGAGAGGCAAGAAAGATTCTTGTTTTACAGTATTTTCTGAATGCCTTCAGAAATACTTGGTCCTGGTACTAATTACTTTGGCTATGAAGACTGTATTGTCTTCACCTCAATATTTTTAAAGGCTTTTCTTTGAAGTTCCTGTCAATACACCCATCTCCATTCCCTGTTTTATGACAGCAGCTGAGAATATGGTGTCCTGTCTGCTTGTGAAGTCATATGCCTGTGTAGTTTTTGTATTTTTTAGAAAATATCTTTTGCATTTTGAGTATCCAGGTAGCTACTAAATTCAGATCTATTTCTCACTTGTGCATTCATATTTCTGGTTAAGCTCAGGAATTCCAAAAATAATATTAGAGAGGAAAACTCAGAAGCTCATTGTTTTTGTGGTTTTTTTCACTGAAGCCAGTTTTAGCCTATGTTGCCAATGATCAGTCTGTGCACTTTAGTTCTATACTGTATACATAAGCTGTGGGTGCAACAAATGTTGTTTTCTTAGCTTCTCCATATAGCATATTAAACAGTGGTTGGAATAGTTCCATCCCTAAAGCAAAACCTTTGGCAAAAATAATACTGTCATTTGGATAGGCTAGACATACTTTCACAAAGAGATCTTGTAAAAGTATTGCCTGAAGTGTGGCTGAGCCTAAATTAGCGAGGTAGTATACTTTGGTCCCTTTGGTATGTGAGGTCTCATCTTGTAGCAGTGAAACCACCTGAAATGAAACAAAAACCAGTAGTGTGCACCAGATTTAAAAGTTGAGGTAAGCTAAGGTTTTTTTGCTTATTTTGGTTTTCCTGTCTGATGATTTTTGTCCTTATAAAATAGTAGGAAACACTGGGAGGAGAATCTTTCAACTATGTTATTAGTGTATGTAAGTCTGGAATAGTTGCATCAGAATTGTTTTTTCCTCTCTCATTTACATATCTTTGAAATGCTTTTCTTTTGTTTTTCTGGGATAACGTGATTGTTTAGGTGTTCTCGATAACAACATCTTGCACAAGATGCAAAAGATGAATACGTGTATTTCTCTTACCCCTAAAGGGTCTATCATATTAAAAACTGCCTTCCCAAGCTGTAGGGCAGGGATAGATATTATAGTTAATGATTCCATTTACCAGCTCATGCCCCTGAATCGTTGTTCAGAATGTTCATTCTTTACACCATGTTGCCAAGTCTACTCCAGTTCATAAGAACACTTAGGACCAATTGATTCTCTGTCATTTGAAATAATTCATGTTTTTAGTGTGTAAATTTTTTGGTTTGCATACTCAATAAATGGAGAGAATGCTGTATCTGCAATGGAAATATTTTTATAAAATGACTAAGCACATAATGAGTGAAATTTTCTGCCATGGCAATGAAATAACCCTAGAGATGGAAGGATGCAATACCTGATACTGTATGTCAGATCATACAGGCCATTCAGTGAAGCTACAAAAAAGAAGAAATAGGAAAAATGCAAGGTTATGTCTGAATTGGTGTCTTTCACTGCTTCCCAAGATTATTGAGTCTCAGTTCCAGCGAGTGAAAGAAGTATCCTTTCGATACTACGACGAGGGCAGTGTCGCAGTAAAATCTGTTTGACTCAGAAGTTACTTCTGAAGAAGAGCATATGTGATTTTGGAACCAACTTCTCAATAGCTGCTGCAAAAAGGTGGTCTTCCAGACTGTGTTCAATATGAAAAGCTTCAGCTTTCAATACTCTATTGCTGCCAAATGAAGCTCCCACAACTAAAGGCTATCCTAGGGCTATTCTGTAACTGTGCAAGGGTACACCTTAATGTAAAGAATATCAGACTGGACTTTCAAGTCCATGATTTCCATTGACTTAAGAACATGACTGTCATATCTTGCTTTGTTCCACATCCAATGCATTTCATAAATAAAAAATAGGAACCATAGTAAAAGCTCTTCACATCAGGAGTTGTTTTCTCTCTCATGTGATCACCTAAGCCAAAAATAGTAGATTTGCAGCCTACCTTCCCTATACTGAAAAACACTTTCATTTAGATTTGGGGAATTATTCATAAAAATACAACTTCTTTTTCTGAAGAGTTGAGATTTAGGATAAGACCTTGTCCCCCAGAAGGTGTTCTCTTGTTGTTTGTAGTCTCCTTCCATGTTTGTAATTTTAGAGTTGTCAAGGGAAGGTCCTTGGGCTTTTTTCAAACAGTGCTTTAGGAGTAGAAGGTTATTACTATTAACCAATTTATATTTTAGGAAAAGGGACTAGGTCAGGCTTTTTCTCCCCAGAATTATCTTTCAGGATTTTTTACTGCTTTGGAGTAACCAGACAACAACTGTAGGTTACAATAACAAGATTCTCATTCTGTGGTCAGATTTTTCACAGTAGTTGACACTTCATAATTAGTCCAGTAATTAGTCCAGTCATAATTAGTCCATTTAGTGTAACAGTGTGGCACATTAAGTATTTCTAGCAGCTCCTTTCACCTTTTTTATCTGACCTAAAGGTAGGATCAAGTGTGAACTGAGAAAGCATTTTGGACAGAATGCTATTTCAGTGTCTCCAGAATAAAAAAAAAAAAAGAAAGAAAAAAAAAAGAGATAACATGTTTAAATCATAACAAGTTAAAATATAAATTTTAAGTCTACTTTCTGGAGCTTTGGCTTCATGTTTTTTCATTTGTAGTATGTACAGAAACGACTGTACTCGGCACTGGTCAGACCACANCGTAAATCCAGCTTCAACTGGAGTGTGACTTTTCTGAGGGTGTACATATTCTTTGCATTGAAAAGCCAAGCACAGAGAGACACTCAGACAGTGTGAGAGGACAGTGGGGCAGAGCTCAGCTACAAGTGTAAAAGCTATCAGAAGATTGAGGAGGATACAAATTCTTTTTCTGTCCTTTGATAAAGGAGGCCAAGACAGGGAAGGTATGATGATGAGAAAGACTATACCCCTAGCAGCCTAGGCGTAGTAGTTATTTGACAGAAATAAACGTGGCTCTGTTGCACTTCAGTTTTTTTAGCTCTGAAGCAAAAAGGGCACATTGTACTAGCTGTTGGCATCACTGTTAGGATTTGTGAGGCAAGCCTTTAAGCTGTTCTTGAAGATCTTGCTATTACCAGACGTGGCCTAAAAGGACCTTATCTACTTGAAATGCAGCTGGTCTGGAAATTAAACCAACATAATATTATGTGCAGGGATGTAAAACTTCCCTCCCCCCGACACCTCCCCCCCTTTCTTTACATTCAGGAAAGTCAAATTCCCTCTTACAAAATGAAAGGCTCCATTAAGGCTTCTATTAAAAGGAAGGCAGGGATGACTGGAAGTGCTATGTCTTACAAAATCTTGTCAACACTGGCCCATAGTGCTTGCAGTAAAGCTGATGTATTGAAATTGCAGTTTAGCTGTCATTAAAAATCAGTAGACCTGATCTTTTTGTTCTAGTTCAAAATTCATAGTCCGGGCTTATGCCATTTTTAGCTTATTGAAATGAGTAATCAAAAAGGCAGGTGGTGGTGGGGAAGTGGATACCCACCAATTTTAAGCCGCGAGTGGTTCACAGAAATTATTTACATACCAGCATTGTGGTGTGCATCTTCAAACTGGGCAACATGTGCACATAATTAGCATTTTTTTAGGAAGGATAACTTTACAAGCAAATATTAGAACACTGGTTTTGTATTAGTGGTGCATAGACAAACGTTCCTAGATGTATGTTACAACTATCTTTATACACACAGGTGAGGTGCTAGCCATAAGGGTAGAATATGAGAGTGGCTTAATGAAGATTCAAGAAAATGTAATCAGTCAAAAATCTCACTACCACAGAACAAATTCTTTCTGCAGCCACAAACACAATGGTTCCTTCACTTCTCAGCCACTTATCTAGATCAAGGTAATTGTTTCACAGAGAGGGGAACACCTGCCTATATTGTATTTCCCCCTTGTTTTTCAGTATTGATAAACAAAAGGTTTAACTTTGAGCACATATATTTCACAGTCTACAAAAAATGCTGCAACCCTATAGAATTCAACATTTCATATAATTATAGCAATACAAGATGATAAATGAAATAATTTGTATTAAAATATGACTCAGCTAGCCTGGCAGTGTGGGAAAAAGGCAGGACTGTTTTCAGCAGTGACACTGCAAACCATTTTTTTGTTGTGTCATCAATTTCAAGTGTCATCAAAACTTTCAAGTTCTTACCCTTTGATGTCGGCTTTCCCTCATATATCACAGAGTCACAGAATCACAGAATATTATGAGTTGGAAGGGACCCACAAGGATCATCTACCTCAGATACCTCTGGTATCAGCTTAACTTTGTTCAGATGCCTCTTTTGCTTCAGTTAAATGAATAAAATTTAGACACATTAGTCAATTTCTAAATGACTCTCAGTTGATTAGTTGTGATATTCTGATTTTCAATATAGACTTACGAAGAAAATATCAGTACAGTTATACCTCCTCCATCGCGAGGAAAGGGACGGGCCAATGCCGTCGCGAAACCTTAACCCTGAAAAGAACTGCAGGTCGTTAATATGCATGCAGGCTACGCCCATTGCTCCACCTCTCCGGAACTCCGCAGCGCTGCAGGCAATTCTTTGCTCCTTCTCCTTGTCTCTCGGCACAAGCGAGCAAAGGGAACCGTTTCTGAGCAGCTGCTGTGACTGTGTGTGCTCCCAGCGCAAACTCCATGCTGCTGCCCCACCAGACCCCGGCCCGACCTGGCCCCAGTGCTCGCCCTGCCTCCGCGGCAAACCTTAACTTTGCAACATTGAGACATCCCGTGTGCTTATGGCGGGGCGGGGGCTTCGGTATTCAAGTTTCTTTCCCTTTAACATCCACCAGTGCCAGGAGAGGCAGCAAGGCAGCGCTGCCGCTATGGTCCCAGAGGGCGAGGGAACAGAAACCTCCTCCTGACACAGTGACAGTGGTGTGGGAACATCCCACNTATGGGGCGGGCCCGTCCTGCCTCACAGGGAGAGCCGGCACTGCCCCTTGGCAAAGCAGAAGCAGAGCGCATGTGCTGGCTATCAAATATCGCAGATCCCCAGAGCCGGACTGCGAAAAAATTGCTTCGCAAATGGGCGAGGTCGTGAAGGAGAAGTCGCGATACAGAGAGGATTCATTGTATAGTTATTTTCTTGTTCTTGTCAGGTTATCAGTACTGTATACACATGGTGCAGACTTTCAAACCTATTCCTATTGAGCAGAGCCCTAAGTCCTAAGTTAAGCTTTCATCACAGTGCTTGTCCGGGGCTTAAAAGTAGGGATCATCTATTAAAGCACATGCAGAGCTGCTGCAGGTAGTCAGCAAAAAGATTCAGCTAAGAAAGGTGTTACTCAACTTGCCTGTTCATTGACTCATGCATTCTACTTTAGCTTACAGGAAAAATACCTAGTTGGAACATTTTTCTATTTCTGGGGCAGTAACTGTGTCCTGGAATTGATGCGCAAGGTTCTTTTTAGATCTAGCTCTCACTTTTCCCTGCTGACCTCCTCTTCCTATACACACATGCACACACAGACACACACACACACACACAAAGTCACTCACTTCTCTCTGTCCATCCCCATTGGAATGGACATTTAATATATTCACTTTCTGTAATGACTGCTTAAAAATTTTCTCCACAAAGCAAGGAATAGAGGTAACAGCATGACACAGCAGATGTTCTTGATGTTGCAGCAGCACAACAGAAAATTACTTAATGGTTAAAAAAACTTTGACTCACTAGTTGTGAATGGCTGTGTTTAGGAATGTAACCCCTCAACTTCTTCACATCGTGGCACAGTATAATTCACTCAGCCTAAGAGGAGTATAATGACAGCTTTATAAACGGTCTCACTTCACACCTCCAAGTTTCCTTCTTATCTCAAAGGTTGCACTGCGCATTAAAGCAACAGTCTGTATTAATCTAACCTCTGACATTTGGGCTGTATTAACCCATCAATGCAGGTTTATGTATCTCACACCTCAGACCCTATCAAGAAATTTGGCAGTGGCAGCTTGATAAGGACACCATACCTTACTGAACTTGTTCTAAAAACAACATCAGCAAAAACAGTACTCTGGAGGCACTTTCTAATGACCTTGCTCAATTATGCTCACTCTTCATATTCTCTTTTTGTTCATGTGGTATGGATAGTGAAACAACACACATA
The DNA here is from genome assembly GCA_013390025.1 of Pitta sordida. NCBI lineage: Eukaryota > Metazoa > Chordata > Aves > Passeriformes > Pittidae > Pitta > Pitta sordida. The sequence continues at coordinate 13,040 of WEKX01026287.1, forward strand.
AAATAATGTATTACTTAGCTTCCCAAGCTGGTATCTGTAATGGAATGTCTATTTCAAAAGAAGGGGATAATAACCAAATTCTCAAATTAAACTTAGTTTGTTTCAAGAAAGCTGTTTGTTTCAATACTGAAAATGCATCATCTTAATTCTTGACAGAGTGGTTCACATAAAATAATTCAGACAATGTTTCTGTTGCAATGTCTACAGGTCTTAAAAAAATAACAAAAATAATTACAATTGTACTTTCAGAAAATCCTAAAAGCCTGCAGATTAGGTTTCTATCTTCCAATTTCACCGTTGTTTTTACAAATTGTCTTTCATTTTGTTAAAAACTTTTTGATTACTGTATATTGATTAAACAATGATGGTGACTATTGCAATTAAAGTACAGACAAAGGCCAAGTCAGCTATTCTATTAAATACATAACTCTAAAACCCATTAGAGAGGTTGGATAATGAATGCAGTGAGAGCACTTGACTGCATAGCTTAAGAAAAAAATGATAGCTCTGCTTCAAAACTGCACAACAGGTTCTTGAGAGATTCCTTTTCACACTTGTCCAGTGATATTTTTAGGATCAGCTAACAAAAGAGCCAGTGCTTTATTGCAGTCACTTTCCAAGGCAACTCTGGCTAGCTTTACACTCCTTTTATCGTCTTTCCTTTTTTTCTCTCATTATCTTCTTGCTTTCTTCTCTTCTTCTCTTAGTTACAGGATTCCGTGGATCATAGATCTCAAAAGTGTCTTCATCCTGCATGCTTGCATCTTTCACCTTTCTGCTTCTGTCTTCAAACTGAAGTACATGTGACATCCTACAAAAATAAAACAGCTCAAACTCAGTGAAAGCATGGAAAGCTAGGATTTGTAATTATGATATGCACGGCAGGATTTCGGCATCATGATTTATTTTTGGGCACAGCAAAATAGCACTGACCTAGATTTCTTTTGTCATTGATTTGTTTGTGGGGTTTTTTTATTTCTTAGCAGACTCGTGTATTATCAGGGAACTACTTTTATAAAGACCCATTTTGAAAAATACAGCTAAATACAGTGTTGTCTCTGCTGGATTTTATTTCACATACTAAACTCCATTTTCTTGTCTTTTTCTATTTAACATATCTTCCAAAATGTATGGCAATTTTTCCCAGGAACAGGGAGTATTCTCAGGTTTTCCTATTAGTCACTTTGAACTCTCTTTCATCAGGGTGTAGGGTTTTACAAAAGTGGGGAGGAGCTTACATGGAAAAGCTTGAACTAGGTTCACAGAAGATCAAAAGGGAAATGAATGTTTCATGTCCTCTTGCTCCACATTAACTTGGGTCAGATCGTGCTTTTAAATTCTTTGAACATCACACTAAACAGTTCAATGATTTTCTATTGTTGATTAGAAGTTTCCCTTCCCATTACATATTTTCTCATTTCAGCAAATTTCCAGTAACTGAAAACATCACAATTATATGACTGAGAAGTGGGCCTATGTGAACTTCAGGAGGCTCAACAAGGCCAAGTACATGGTCTTGTACATAGATCAGGTCAACCCTCAATATCAGTCCAGGGGGGATGAAGGGATTGAGAGCAATAAGGATTTGGGGAAGGTGGTTGAAAACTCAATATGACCTAGCAATGTGCACTCACAGCCCAGAAAGCCAACTACTTCCTGAGCTATGTCAAAAGCAGCATGTCAGCAGGTTGAGGAAGGTGATTCTGCCCCTCTGCTCTGCTCTGAGCCCATCTGGGGTGCTGTGTCCAGCTCTGTGATTCCTAGCACATGAAACATATGTACTCGTTGGAATGAGTCCAGAGAATGCTACAAAAGGCTAGAGCACCAACCCTATGAGGAAAGGCTGAGAGTTGGGGCTCTCTCATGACAGAGAAGGCTCTGAGGTAATCTTGCTGTGGACTTTCAGTACATAATGGGAGTTTATAAGGGAAGATAGTGACAGACTTTTTAGCAGAGTCTGTTTTGAGAGGACAAGGGGTAACAGTTTTAAACCAAAAGAGGGTAGATTCAGACTAGACTTAAGGAAGACTTTTTTTTATGATGAGGGTGGTGAAACTCTGTAACAGGTTGCTCAGAGAGGTGATGTGTATATATGCATATATTTGTGTATTTTATATGTAAAAAAAGTTTGTATGTTCACTCTAAAAATACCCTGCAAAATAGAATTAAATGATTTTTCATGGCAAACACACATGCCTAGGCAAATCCTCCGGTTCATCTTTGGATTCTGCATTGGTCAATTTCAAAAACCTCTCAGACTTTCCTGGGACAACTCAAGAACTATACTGATCTGAATCTAAGTGTATCAATTTTTACAGCATTAGCAAATTACTAACTTTGTCAACAGAACATTAATGAAAAACAAGTGAGTTTTGAAAAGAAAGTTTTGTGGCCAATGAAATAACCCTTTATTGGCCTCTTGCAATATGTAAGAGGTCCAGAATTAAACAGGGTTTTCAAAGAGCTTTAGTGCAAATCTCCACACATAAAGAAAAGGCAGGAGAACCAGCTCAGCTTCTGCAGATTACAATATAGCACTATGAAAGAAACCAGACAAAATTCAAAGCTATAGACCATATGGGATCTGTTCAACTATTGGAGAAAATCCCTAAAAAATTGAGAATTTTCATCAGAACTAATTCTTGACACATGGGTTTCATTAACAATTAAGAGTTATATCCAGTGTATAAAAGTTGAGTAGTTTATAACCCTCTACACAATGCTAACACCCAAACTTATTTTTTTAGTCATCTCTACAATTCAAAATAACATTATGTATCAGAGTGACTCATGATTGCATATTTGTAGTTTAATTATAAAAACATTGTCTCTCAATGGAGGGACTGAAGTAATTTATTTTAGTGAACATGCTTTCTGCATTTGTCATATTCTTCTCAACTTGTTAAAGATGAGTACACATACCAAATCCCACTGTTCTAGTCTGAATTAAAGCACTGGCCTAAGGAAATGGAGTCCTCTCTTGGTGCATGGTTTTAGAATATGTTACAGGACTGTAAGGAGAAGTGTAGCCCTTCCATTTACCCAGGTTTTCCAAGAATGCCATAGCACAGGATACAACTTGCAGGACACAACAAATAGGAATTAAAAACAAACACATCTCTAATTGTTGGGTCAGGTATTACTGATAAACATTTAGATAAACTGATAAACATTTAGATAAACCACCTAAATTAAATTTTAGGTAGTTTGCAAATTAGACGCAGTAGATTCAGACTAAGCAATGTTTACTTCTCCCCAAGAACTGAAAGAAGTCATAGTGTCTGACTCTTATTCATAACTTTCCACTGAGACATTCCCAGCTGTGACTAAAAATAAGCCAATAGTAAGACACTTACTGATATTGCCAGAATCAATTTCAGATGCAGCATCTCATAGGTAAGTAAAGCAACATAAACACAGACTGAGGTGGAGTGTTTAAAAAATATTTTCCTCCTATGAACTTAAGTTTATTCGTAGGAAGTCACATATCTTCACAGGTAGGCCTGCTTTGCATCTATGTAAATGTTAAATCACACTGAATACTGGTTTTCAAAACCCATTAAAATTGTTCGCTTTTTTGAGGAACATGGTGAGTATTTAATAGTTATTTCTATATTAATTATTTGAATTTAAAACAATTTACTTAAGCTCCTCCAAGAGAAGTACGCATTTGCATAATTTTCCAAGTGCAGAGTTAGGGCTGCAGTTCCACTAATACAGGTTTCATGAGACTTTTCCTTGTTCGGTTTATAGCTGTCTTCCCTTCTGCATGCTTCGGAGTTTGGTAAAGCAGCTGGCTGCCCCGTCATGTTTTTGCAGTCATTGTGTTGCAAACACAAACTTCATCTCTTAACCTCTGGTCTTTGGGAATCTACTAAGTTGTGCTTATCACTGACTGTTGACAGTGGGACATTAAAATACACTTTCCTTCAAAATTTAAATGATGAAAGGTAGTCAGTTCTACCATGCAGAAATCAAAAGAAAAATCCTGAGTTTTTCAGCTTAGTACTTTTTCCTGAAAAGTAATTTTAACAAAATAGCTTGCCAAAACTGATGACTCTGTGTTTAAAGTATCTAGGTATGCAAATTGTTGTCTTCGCTTAATAGAAGTAACCACAAAATTATCTTTTAACACATTTTATTAAGAGAGTGTTGCAAATCAGAATGAGTAATCTTTGCATGGATTTACTGCTGGAGAGGGTTGATTTTTACCCTGACCAGACAACAGCATCCTACAGGTTAACCATGGTCCTATCCCATGTAATGTGGGAGCAGCTGTTGAACTGCACTGTAATGCTTTCCCTGAGTGTTACTAAAGAACACTCAGTAATTACTTCTCTTATGTATTCCAAAAAATAAAATGTCTTGAAAAGTTAGACTGAAATACCTGAATTGTTTCAGACACAGCACAGGATTTCAAAGGTACATGGATACTTTAATGGTCTAGTGATATCTCAGGTCAGCAAACAGATCAGGCTCTTTTCAACTACTCCAGTGAGAGGGTACTTGTAAGAAAAGATATGATATACTGTAATCCCTCTGATTCTGAGATGTGTGAGCCATGCAGTGGATCTGAACCATATGCCAGCTGCTGACAGGTGGCAGTTATGTTAAGCGTAGCATAAAGAGAAGCCTGGCAATCCAACAGCTCAGACCTTTCCAGAATCCCCTTTGGGAGAAACTGAAGTGGCAACCAGTGAACTGAATAATTTTGAATCTTGGTAAGAGTAAGGAAGCACTACTTTTGCACTCCTGATGAAGATCAGATCTCCAGGTATAAATGAACTCATGCATCAGTGATTTTTATATTTCCTGAATGAAAGTTCAAAGCTGTATTGCCTAAGTCCACACTTGTTTTTCAGACTGATACAGCTGCTGGTTGGGAGACCTTATTGCTCTCTACTACTACCTGAAAGGGAGGTGTAGCCAGCTGGGGGTTGGTCTCTTCTCTCTGGCTACAAGTGATAGAACAAGAGGACACAGTCTTAAACTGCATCAGGGGAGATTTAGGCTGGACATTAGAAGGAACTTTTTCACAGAGAGGGTGATCTTTCAGTGGAGATCAATGGGCTGCCCAAGGAGGTGGTGGAGTCACTGTCCCTAGAGGTCTTTAAGAAAAGGTTGGATGATGTACTTGGTGGCATGACCTAGATATTAGGGTAGTGTGTTATAGGTAGGATGGTGTGTTGGTAGTAGGATGGCAACAGGTTAGGTAACAAGTTTGGGCAGATTAGGTAATAGGTGATAGGTTGGACTTGATGATCTCTAAGGTCTTTTCCAACCGTACTGATTCTGTGATTCTGTGTTACCACCTCCCCTGCTGCCCCTTCAACCTACCTTGCACAAGCGGCTCTATGAAGCAAGTCTTCTCATGTTTCTGCCACTGCAGCAGAGAGAGTGGGACATAATCTTGCACTCACTTGCAGCAGCATTTTAGACAGCTGAGCTTTGCAGTAAATCAACAGGTGTGAACAGAAGTTACACTCTGTTGTGAGGGGAGAAGGGCAGTAACTTGTTAAGCAGTTTTAGGCAGGTGCCTGCAAAACACATTGCAGTTGGTGTTACGCCCTTTGTTTTTGCACTAAATAACTAAAGCAACTGATCACACTGCTATAAAATTTACAATATAATTATGGCATAGTCTTATGATAATTCCTGGATCTTTTCACCAAGATGCTTAAAATGCACTCAGAAAGAGTAAGTATCCGTGTCAAGAAAATCAGTGCTGCTTTTTGCATTGTACAGACTGTCTAAAAAAGAGAAGACCAATATGGGCCATAACTAACAGCACAGTAATCCTTCTAATTTCATGGGGGTTCAGGTTCAGAAAAGTCCTGTGATAGCTGAATTCAGTGAAGAAGTGGAAAGTACGTATGTAAATGAGCCTCACCTACTGCCCCAACCCCTCACCCCCGGTGAGTGTCAGGAAGTATTCACAGGTTCACAGGTTATTCTGAGTTGGAAGGGACCCACAGAATCATCTAGTCCAACTCCCAAGCGAACATGCACCCAGGGATCAGGCCCACAAGCGTGGAACCACGGGCACCATGCTCCATGCATCCAAGCCTCCCATCATCTAGGCCATGTCACTGAGCTCCTCATCAAGTCTTCTCTTAAAGACCTCCAGGGATGGTGACTCCACCACCTCCCTGGGCAGTCCATTCCAATGAGAGATCGCCCTCTCTGTGAAAAACCTCTTCCTAACATCCAGTCTAAACCTCCCCTGGTGTAGCTCAGGGCCATGTCCTCTTGTTCTTATGCTGTCAGCCTGAGAGAAGAGATTCATATCCACCTGACTGCAACCTCTCTTCAGGTAGTTGTACACAGCAATGAGGACACCTCTGAGTCTCCTCTTCTCCAGGCTGAACAACCCCAGCTCACGCAGTAGCTCCTCGTAGAGCTTGTTCTCCAGTCCCTTCGCCATCTTTGTTGCCCTTCTCTGGACCCTCTCAAGCAGCTCAACATCCTTCTTAAACTGGGGAGCCCAGAACTGGACACAGTATTCTAGATGTGGTCTGACCAGCGCCGAGTACAGGGGAAGAATAACTCCCCAAGTCCGACTGACCACACTGTTCCTAATACAGGCCAGGCTGCAATTGGCCTTCTTAGCCACCTGGGCACATTGCAGGCTCATATTAAGTTTCCTGTCAACCATTACCCCTAAATGCCTCTCCATTTCACCACTCTCCAGCTACTCATCCCCCAGTTGATAGCAATGCATGGGGTTGTTATGTCCAAAGTGAAGAACCTGGCACTTGGGCCTCTTAAATCTCACATTATTGGTATCTGCCCATTTCTCTACCCTATCAAGGCCCCTCTGAAGGGCCATCCTACCCTCTGCCAGTTCGACATTTGCCTCCAGTTTGGTATCATCCACAAACTTACTGATTATAGACTCCATTCCCTCGTCCATATCATCAGTAAAGATATTGAACAGTGCTGGGCCAAGCACTGATCCCTGTGGGACTCCACTAGTGACTGTCTGCAAGCTGGATGTGGCACCGTTCACTAACACTCTCTGAGCTCATCCATCCAACCAGTTCCTAACCCAACATAAAATGCTTCTATCCAGTCCATGCTCCAAGAGTTTCTCCTGAAGCTTACCATGGGAAACCGTGTCAAAGGCTTTGCTAAGATCCAAGTACACAACATTTACGGCCTTTTTTTCATCGACCAGGTGAGTCACCAGATCATAAAAGGACATCAGGCAGAACCTACCTCTCCTAAATCCATGCTAACTAGTTCTAATGTCATGGTTATTTTGCAGGTGCTGTGTAATAGCACCCAGGGTTATCTGTTCCATTACTTTGCACGGGACTGAGATCAGGCTAACAGGTCTATAATTACTTGGATTATCTTTCTGGCCCCTCTTGTGGATGGGTGTCACATAAGCAAATTTCCAGTCTTCTGGTACATCACCAGTAAGCCAGGACTGTTGGTAAATTATGGAGAGTGGCTTAGCGAGTTCATGTGCTAGTTCTTTCATCATCCTCGGATGGATCCCATCTGATCCCATGGACTTGTGAGGATTCAAGCCACTCAGCAAGTCTCTGACTACCTCCTCCTGGATTACAGGAGGGTTACATTGCACCCCTACTCCTTCCCTCGGTTCAGAAGTCCAGTTGACCTGCAGGCAATCTGTCTTAATGTTAAAAAGAGAGGCAAAGAAGGTATTAAGTACTTCTGCCTTTTCCTCATCGCTAGTTACTATATTCCCCTCCTCATCCCTGCCATGTTCTGCACCGTGGGCTGACCCTGCTGCCACCACTACCGCTTACAGCAAGATCGGGTGGCGCTCAGGGCCATGAGCATGGCTTTGAGCTCCCGTTGTTCATGGTCACAAGCGTGGTTTTGAGCCTGCGTCATCCCTGGCTACAAGTGCATCTCTGAGCCTGTGCCATTCACAGCCTTGAGTGCAGCTTTAAGTCCACATCGCAGGCTGCCCCCACACCCCCAGGGTGATCTTGACACAGTGTGTATGAAGCTTCCCTACCATTTCATTAATGTTTTCAACATCCTTATAAGGGAGGGATTCTGACTGGACCCTGAGCGAGTGGCACCAGTTGGTGCTGGTGCCCTGCGGGGCATGCCAGTCCTGGTTCGCTGGCATGGCAGAGGCATGGACTGTGGATGTGTGGCCGTCTGCTGCTCACATGACTCAGAAAAACCCTGTGAAGGACTGAGGGAAGGCAATGACGTCTTTGCAGGGAAAAAAAGTGAAGAATTTAAACCGCGAAATTTGAGCCACAAAGATCTGAGAGATTATTGTACTCCCATTTGTTTCTCAGTTCAACATTGCTTGCAAGTAACGTGCTTCCTACTTTTCTCAATTTCACAATGCATCATATATTTAAAAGAAAAATAATGAGAGGTACTCAAGCATTTTTGTTAAATTATACTCTACTTGGTGCTAACATTTACCTTCAAATATTGTAAATTAGTATGTTAAACTGTAAGCACTAATACAGGAAACATTTTAACACTTTCCATTCATCACCCTCAAGGTATCTAGGCAGTAGATAGAAATGTAACTCATGTGAACAGATGAGAGAACAGATGAGTGAATCCACAGATCAAAGCAAAGGATGTATATCTTCCAAGGAAAAAACTGCTAGCTGTTCTGGAAGAATGAACTCAAGGGCACTCTTTTCACTTCCAGCAGAGTAGAAGGTGGCACAGGAAGAGGACAGACAGTAGAGAAACAGTGACAGACAGTTAAGAGAACACAAAAGATAAACTGAGGAAGGTAACAACTGAGAAAAGGATAGGAATGAGAAACAAAAACAGAGAGAATGACAGTAATTAAAATGTAAATAAAGTGAAGAAAAATGTCAAATGATAGTTGAAAACATGCATAAATTTTGAAACAAGGCAAGAGAACAACAGTATGAACGAGACAAAAACAATGTCAAAACCACTAAAAAAAGGGAATTTTGAAGGAGGAAATACATTAATAACATCTTCTCTTTTTTCCATCTTTTTTCCCGAATTTAAATGCTACAACTAAAACAAGCTTCTTGGATCAAGCTGCTGTTATTATTTCTTCCATAAGAGTGTCCAAGAGCCTCACAAATAACTTTGTAATGCAGCAGGAGAGAGGAAATATGCTTATGTATCTAATGAAATTTGTAAGCGTCACTAAGCTATGTGGAATACAACTCTTGTAAGGTTTCCTGGCTTCTGTCCGCTCTGTCTTACCATCCAGCTTTGATTTTCTTTTCATGCAAGATAACCCATCATCTGTCTTTTCACGTAAAGAAGTCCTGCAAGGCAAGTTTCTCTCCCTTACAGACCATTGAAAAAAAATTTTTTTCCCAAATACTTGAAGTACATTTTGATTCTTATAGCAATGATAGTTGATAGCCTAAGTACTGTGATAGACAGTCTTAAAGATGGATTAATCTTTTAAATTCTGTTTCATACAGCCATTCCTATCACAAAAAAGAACTGTGCAGTGAATAACTTCTCTGACCATTTTGTGTCTCATTAACTCACAGTATGAGAGCTATGATAAATTACCTATGAAAACCTGGTCTAGCTGGGGGGTGTTGGGCTGGATGGTCCTGTGGGTCCTTTCTGGCTCGGAATGGTCTGTGTGCCTGTGAGGGAACTAGGTTTATGTTTACCACTCTAGGGTGTGCGTTCGGTCTCCGTACGGGCATTAGCTGGTGAGTTGGACTAGATGATCCTTGTGGGTCCCTTCCAACTCATAGTATTCTGTGAGTCTGTGATTCTGTGCTCTTCTGTAGCACTTGGTATTTAAACCTTACACTGTATCACACACTTCTCATTGAGCCTAGTTTGACAAAGTGGCATGAATTCACTTTAACAAAGTTTATAATCATAGAACCATAGAAACATTGACATTGGAAAAAACCTTTGAGATCACTAAGTCCAACCATTAACCCAGCACTGAACAGTCCAACACTAAACTATGTTCCTAAGTGCAACATCTACTTGTCTTTTAAATACCTGCTCAGCCACTTCCCTGGGTAGCCTGTTCCAATGCCTGACAATCTTTCTGGTGAAGAAAATTTCTCCTAATACCCTAATCTCCTCTGGTCCAACTTGAGGCTGCATCCCTGCTTGTTAATTAGGGGAAGAGAATACCTCCTAGTAATAATCTGTGGTCATAGGTTTCTGCTGTGATTGTTACCACCAAGAGATTTCACTCTTTTTTTCAATACTTGTTTCTACCATTCCACCTTCCTCCATTTCTCTTACTCCACCCTCCTTCCTACTGATCAGACCTCTTGTCTCTCCTTTCTTTTTGTGTTCATTAAACCTTGTATTTTTCAAATACATTGACTTGATATTTAAAAAGAAAAATAAGGTTTGCTATTCAGATCCAGCTAAATTCAAATTGTTAGTTGTTCTATAGAAGTTCTAAATATAAAAAAAATGCTGAGATGAGTATTAAGAAAATTACAATAAATAGAGATCTTTGCCATGCTGTGACTCTTGAGGATGTTCCTGCGCAGGGCTGGGAGTTGGACTCAATGATCCTTGTGGGTTCCTTGCAACTCAGCATATTCCATGACTCTGTGATATTGCAGTCAACTTCACAGGTTGTATATTTATATCAAATACTCACTACATTAAAATAATACTGTTTCAATCTATGTTACTGATTATGATACAGCACAGAAATTTTACACAGAAATTTTAAGTTTTACCATTACTAAAAATACCCCCATGTTTATACTCTTTACTGAGGTTAATTTTAAGACACAAAAGATGTATTTTACAGCTTTCACATGAATGGAGTACTATTAGCACACAATATTTCAGCTTTCAGCTGTTTGTGCTAGTTTTGGCTAGGGCAGTTAATTTTCTTCAAATTGACCAGTATGGGGCTCTGTTTTGGATTTGCGCTGAACATAGTGTTGATAATATAGACATGCTTCTACTATTGCTGGGCAGGGCTTACACAGAGCCAAGGCCATTTCTGCTTTTCATAGTGCCACAGTGGCAAGGAAGCTGAGGGTGTATGGGAAGCTGGGAGAAGACACAACCAGGACAGGTGACCCAAACTGATCAAAGGAATATTTCAGACTACAGTCATACCTCACCCTTTGTGAGGAACAGGTCTTATCAGGGTCTTGTGAAACGTCTAATTTGCAAACATGGACAGGTAATTAATATGCATACAGGCCATGCCCATCGCTCCACCTCCAGCCAATCAGGAGCACCGGGGAGCGCTTTCTGCTCTTCCCCATGGGATCTCACAGCACAGGGGAGCAAAGGGAAGCATTTCTGAGCCCCCTCTGCCTGGGGAGACCCCCCCGAGAATTCCTGGGCTTCTCTTCGGCCATGCTGCTGCTTCTGCAACTGCTGCTGGGCTGCTGCCAATGCTCATACTTGCACTGCCTCCGTGGTGGGGAGGCTCCAGGGCCGTGGTGGGGAACGGGTGTCCTGGGGCTCTGGTTGGTGCTCTTGAAGCCTGGGAAACCTTAACTTATGGGCATGTCCCGCCGCTGCCCTGTCCCAGCACACAGCGCTTGCCCCACCACTGCCACGGCCAGGCCAGCCCCACTTTCATAGGGCACTTTTCCTGGGGTTATGTCATCACCAGATGCGCCAGTCATGCAGTCCCCCAGCACAGGCTGCAATGCCTTCCCTGTCTGTAGCCATGGAAACAGTAACATGCGCCTAGCAGGACTTAGAGTAACAGGGGACGGCGTGAACTGCGGCGGTGCTGCGCTGGGTCTCAGCAGCAGCCTGGAGCATACTGCGGCGTGAGCCTTCCCCTGCAGGGACCAGGCATGGAAACACACAGGAGCAGGGCAGGGACCAGGGCACAGCGCCGAGGGACCATAAACACCATGGGAGTGAGAGGTACACTGTGCCCTCCCCACGGGGCAGGGCCACTCCTGCCTCACAGGGAGCGCTTGTGCTGCCCCTCAGTGAAGCAGAGGCACTGCGCATGCATCGGCCGGGAAGCTCCACAGATCACTGAGGCAGATTTGCAATGAGGGCACAATGGAGGGGTCGCAATGCAGCGAGGTATGACTGTATATAACATCATGCTCAGTATGTAAAGCTGGGAAGAAGATGGAGGGAGAGAAGAACATTTGGAGTAGGGGTCTGCTTTCCTGGAGATGGCTAAACCCCTGCCTGATCATGGGAAGCAGGAATTAATTCCTTCTTTTGCTTTGCTTGTACGGGGCTTTTTCTTTTCCTGTTAAAGTAACTGTATCTTAATCCATGAGTTTTCCAGCTTTTACCCTTCTGATCCTCTCCTTGATCAGAGAGAGGTTTGAGAGAGAGTGGAGGAGTGAGTGGGTGGCTGTGGGTGCTAGGGTTGATGGTTGTGATTACACGATGACAACAATGGAAGTAACATTTTACTGCTGCTCTTGCACAGAGCAAAAATGTCCCCATTGCTAAGCAAGTAAAACTCATGAAAATACGCTTTAAAATTACTATATAAACTCAGTCTGTACATTCTGCTAATGTTGTCTAGTCCTTTGAACTTGCATATTACAGGTAATGGAAGATGAAAAATATGGCTTAACCGCTTCAGAAAAACCAGCAAGTTGTGGTCCTCCAAAAACCAAAGAATTAATAGTTCATATTTTTGCTTGGTGTAGGTCTACAGCATAAAATGATCAGGAAATAACTTTTGCAAATATTTCTAGTAGAGTACTTTTTGAGACACCTCATTTCACAGAATCACAGAATACTATGAGTTGGAAGGGACCCACAAGGATCATCTAGTCCAACTCACCATCTAACACCCGTACAGAGACCGAAAGCACATCCCAGAGTGGTAAACATAAACCTAGTTCCCTCACAGGCTCACAGACCCCTCTGAGCCGGAAGGGACCCACAGGACCATCCAGCCCTACACCCTCCAGCTAGACCATGTCACTAAGCTCCTCATCAGGTCTTCTCTTAAACACCTCCAGGGACGGCGACTCCACCACACCCTGGGCAGTCCATTCCAATGTGCAATCACTCTCTCTGTGAAAAACCGCTTCCTAACATTCAGTCTAAACCTCCCCTGGTGTAGCTTGAGGCCATGTCCTCTTGTTCTGGTGTCGTCAGCCTGAAAGAAGAGATCCACACCCACCTGGCGGCAACCTCCCCTCAGGTAGATGTAAACAGCAATTAGGTCACCTCTGAGCCTCCTCTTCTCCAGGCTGAACAACCCCAGTTCCTGTAGCAGCTCCCCACAGGGCTTGTTCTCCAGTCCTTTCACCATCCCATCCTTGTTGCCCTTCTGTGGACTCTCTCAAGCCGCTCAACATCCTTCCTAAACTGGGGAGACCAGAACTGGACTATTGTCCCGCTCTCCCTCCATTCTGAAAATGTCCAAATCCTTACTGCTTAAATATGTCATTCAATGAGATGAACCTGGAGTGCTTGAAAAGGTGTGTAAATAAGCAGGAAGCTTAAGCTAGGCTAATAAGGATTTAGATGATTATTTCTTTGTTCTTCACTAGATTTGCTGGCAATAAAAAAATGTAAGATTTCCAGACAGTAAATCTAACACTATGTATATATCCCCTGAATAAAACATGCATCATCTCTGAATTTAAGTCAAACAGTAGTCAAGGCTCAGATGCTCAGTCCAGATAAACTCAGACATAGAGGAATTAACAAAAGTAAACAAACAAACCCCCTACTCCAAAAATGCTCTGAGTTTCTCAGGCATGCTGAACAGCTCAACCTCAGGAGAAGAACAATTCGGCAGTGGGGTAGGGGTTAGCATTTATATATCAAGCAAGGTCTGACTATATTCTAGCAGTACGGGGTGTAGGTGGAAAAAACTGGAGGGGAAAAATATTTACAGCAGAAAGGGTTTTGTTCTTTCTTCCTTTAAAGGTTAGTGACAGTACTAAAACCCAAACAAATGCTTGTTTGGGTTTTTTTTTGCCAGATAGAAAAGAAACCCTGCTTTCCTATGTGTTTCTAATATAGATCTCTGGCACTCATTTACCCTTTGTAAAAATCAAGCAAGTGTTTTGTCAGCTTTTAAAAAACGTAGTTGAGTAAATCAACGGCCTTAGCATGAGAGACTTAATACAGAGTCAGTTTTTCCAGACTAGTGGAGTAACATTGGCTCAAGTCTGGACAGGAGGAGTGAAACAAATATGGCTTTAATCCATCTTTGTGCTTCATTGGCATAAATTACAGCAGCATTTCTCTGTCATCCCCCAAGCTAGCATCAGCATGTGAAAAAGATTGCAGCTTAGTTTTCAGGGTTTACTGTGTTTGTCACAGTTAAGCTTCTGCAATTGAATCTGCAGAGACTGGTGCTAGTCTTAAGGAAGCAATATTTCACAATCCTAAATCTGAGATATTATAGAAAAAAAAAAAGCACTTTAGAAAATGCATATAAAGCCAGGTTTATAGAAGAAATACAATCAATCCTTTTAGGTGTTTATCCTGAAGAATTTCACCATGCAACGTTCAATAGTATGCTGCATTAAATAGGAAATCCTAGTAATAAATTGTGGAAGGCATTATCAAATTTATATGGAATAGACACTATGAGTGCGCATTGTGATTTAGTTCTTAATAGAAATGTAATATTGCAATATAAAAACAGTGTGGCCAACTTCAACATTTACCTGGATTCTGAAATTGCTATTTCAAGTAAAAAGACCCAAGCCCAACCCAATTCTAGCCTATCATCTACAATACACATTGCAAAGTAGTCCCTTGATATGTTTTTTAGACCCAAATCTCTCTCTGGTACAAAACCTTTTTATTATGGGAATGCAAAGTAAGTGAAATATTGTGTGTTTCCACTCCTAACTGTGCCAGATTTCTCAATGAAACAGATCCTAAATATTCTGAGATAAGTTTTCCTTGTATTATTAATAAAAAAAAATTTAAAGAAGATACAGGGCATAACTATTGATGATGGATACCAAGCACCTTCATTGAATATACAGATTTATTTTTTGTTTGTGGGTTTTTTTACAAAAATATACCTATCTCTACAAACTAGGTAAAAAAATGTACACTCAAACTGCAGTTAATGTCCCAGCAGAAAGGGTTTAGCATTAGCACCCAATGTTGCCACAATATTTAAGTGGCCTCAGCGGCAGTTTTCCAAAATTCCAAATTGGAAATGGATTACAGTATCGGACATATATGAATTCGGCTGCACTTTAAATGGTTATCACTGAAAGTCAGTGGTGTTTTTGTCCACAGAAGCAATAAATTAATAAAACCAGACCCATTCCCTTTAATTTCTGCCATAATCAGGTGCAAATAAAAATAATATTTTGTGACGAAGAAGATACCTTTAAAAGCTTTTTAAGAGGCACAAGATTTTAAACAGCATATTTAAGTAAATAGTGCTATTACATTCACTTGAATTTAATGTTTAAATGAATTTAATGAGGGTGTTAATCCTCACTATCTTAAATGAGGTTTGTCACAAATAACTTAAGATGACAGTAGTCTCAATATGTTAGTAATTACACAACATATGCATGAAACAATCAATTAAATAAGATCTTAAATGCCTTTTTTTTGAGATGTAAGACTTTTACTATCATACACTTTTCACAACAACCTTTTAATTTGTAAGTTGAAAGGTATTTTCAGACATTGACTTATTCACATTTTAAAAAATGCCCTTTTCCCCTATATCTCAAATTAACCAACGTTGAGAATAGTTCAGGCTCAACAAAGGCAATGAACCATAAGAATTTTAAACTGAATTACCATGTAAAAACCCCACCATTTCATTTGAAATTCCCATTTTAATTTTACTCATTCTTTCTTGTCCCACAGTATATCTGAACACTGAATGGATTTATGTTATTTCACATAAAAAGAAAGCGTAAGCTTCAGAGTCTAGACATACTTCCAAAATCACTTAAGTGACTTTTTTACATTTGTCGTTTAGTTACAGCTGTGACCGCACTCCACAGGGAATGAAGAAGTTCATCTCTTCTAAAGATTAAGAAGCTTTGTATTATTTCACATCCTTACATTTTACCCAGTAAATATGTACTGCAGTGGTACAGTTACGAAGCACTGGCATTACGTGCTATTAATGATATAAAGTATGCAGCATGCTGGCAGTCACAGTCAAATTTTAAATGGCTGCAGACTGCATTACTGAGAGCAGATAAATGCCAGTGATCTGAATCCTGAAGAAGAAATCCTAAACTTCTATCCAGGTGCAGAACGAAGGAAAATTGCTGGGCTACACTGTAACACATACTCTAAAATCAGCTGGAAATCGACTTTAAGCCTTGACTTGTGAACTGATAAGATCAATTACAGATCAAATCCCTCTACTAGGATGATACAGACTTTGGCTGATTCCCTGGTGGCAACAATAATTTAAATGCACTTCATATAATCAGGTTCATCTGGTAAGGAACAGTTTTCACATGATAGTATTTCCTTTTCTACAACTTTAACAAATACTGAAGGTCCAGCAGGATGAACTGGGCATCTTTCATGAAGTCAAATTGAAGAATAAAACCATACTTACCAGAACTCAGATTACCAACATGGAAATAGTTTTCAAGCAGGAACAGAATATTGCCTCAATGCAATGTCCATATCATAGAATGGTGTGGGTTGGAAGCAACCTTTAAAGCCCATTCAGTCCCACTGCAGTGACATAGGCAGTGACATCTTCAACTAGATCAGGTTGCTCAGAGCCCTGTCCAACATGATCTTCAATATTTCCAGGGATGGGTCACCTGTCACCTCTCTGGGCAACCTGTTCCAGTGCCTCTACCCTGTGAGTAAAGAATTTCTTCCTAGCATGTAATCTAAATTTCTCCCCTTTTAATTTAAAATCATTCCACCTTGTCCTATCACTTTCTGGCCACATAAGAAGTTACTCTCCCTAGATTTTTAAATTTCCCTTTAATTACTAAAACAATTACCACAATAGGGTCTCTTCAGAGCCTTCGCTTCTTTAGACTGAACAACCCAAACATCTCAGCCTTTCCTCACATGAGAGGTATTCCAGTCTGTTAATCATTTTTATGTTCCTTCTCTGGACCAGCTTGAAAAGGTTCAAGTGCTTCCTGTCCTGAGAACCCCAGAGCTCAATGTAGCACTCCAGGTAGAGTCTCATGAGATCAGAGTAGAGGTGCAAAATCACCTCCCTGTTGGACACATTTCTTTGAATATAGCTCAGGATGCTCTTGGCTTCATGGACTCTAAGTGCACACGATTGGCTCATACCCAGCTTTTCATCCACAAGAACCCCCAGGTCCTTCTCAGCAGAGCTATGCTTAGTGAATTCTTTTCCCAGCCTGGGAGAAGTCTCTGCTCATGTGTGGGATTGCCTTGATCCAGGTGCAGTACCTTGGACTTCCACTTGTTGAACTGCATGAAATTCAAATTGGCCAGGTCTCTCTGGACGGCATACTGATCTTCTGTTGTGTCAACTGCACAGGTCAGTTTCATGTTGTCTGCAAACTTGCTAGGGGTGCACTTGATCCCTCTGTCTGTGTCATTGATAAAGATATTAAAGAGCACTAGTCCCAAGAAGTGAATCAACGGGCACATCTTTTCACTCAATCCACAAAACACCCATGATTTTCTAGCCTATGTCTTTCACATCTTAAAGGTACTGTAAACTTGACAGCTTTTGTGGACAATATATGGTATTTTAGGGGTATAGAGTGCTGATCCTTTTGAGTTTCCAGTTACTAAACAATGACAATTGAGCTTTAAATTTAAGAATGGTACTGGAGTTGATTCCTTGATGCTTTTGTGCATTTTATCTGTGAGACTGCATAAACAATTGGGACCCTTCATAGACCTATGCTATATTGACCTGGCAACTAGATGAGCTTTCAAGAAAGAAAGTGCTGCCTAGAAAATGCCATCTACTCAAAAGCTGTCATAGTGCTATTCACACTTCAGTATGTCAATCAATCTTGTAGTTTCAGAAAGCCTGCAGCTTGTTTTCAAAGATCAGAGACAGAGGAGTGTAAAACAGTCTCAAATTTTGGCCAAGGACATGACAGGTGAATTTTTACAGCAGAGAATCTGTTCCTTCCACAAAGACCACTATTTTATCTGGAAAAGTACAGATATATACTTCTTATATTTCATAGGGATGTAAAATTGGTAAAAATTCAGCTGGAGAGCCTTATTTTTAGGAGTAGATAACCACATTCTAAGGTCAAAGTGAAAAATTTAATGTGATAAGGGTAGATTATTCACTGTGACTTAAGACTTTGCTGGAGGAGAATATAAACAGAGAACATATGTACAATACAACGTTCTGAAGGTTCATTGGAGTATTTAGAAGTCACATGATTTGGTTAATAAAAACATGAAAAATAGGATACAATTAAGAAAGTGCAATGTTGAATTCCAGTAAGACCAGTAAACAGTATGGGTACAGGACAGAGCTAGGTCAGGCAACCATTCAGTAGGAAAGGATTTGTGGCTTAGAAAGGATTGGAAACCAGGCAGAAAGAAACAATGACACATAAAGTAATCCTTTCATTCAACATTGACAAAGATTTATCTGAATGCTCTGTCAGTGTGAGATTTCACGCTTTGAAAGATGCACTCAGAACTCTCAGAATTACTTGATGGAAGGATGTTTCAGACTACTAAGTATCACTTTTATCCTATTTGAAGAGGAATATTTTGCACAGACTAATGAAAGCAATTCATCTATGAATATACTTGATTGCATCAGATTTTTTTTTCTCCATTGCTGGATTCTCTCAATGAAAAATACTTTGTCATGTTCACAGGATCTGCATCATTAGTTTCATCACCTGCACTTGCTGTAACACCTTCTGGACTGAAATTTCAATTTGACTACAGCTGTAACTATTTGATATGTATTATCATCAGAACCATGAAGTTTCACTACAACCTGAACAGCTGTAACATGCATGTAACTATATCTGTACAGCAGTCTAAAACCTAAAGAAGATGGGTAGCTGCAGGGTTCTGTATAAAGTACAGCCTGTGCAGTGCTTTTACTATTCATTTGGGTCTTCTGTCATGACATATTAGGTTTTCATTATATTAGTCTCTAAGCAGATGACACTTTGCTGCTGTGATGGACCTCAGCTACATTTCGGGGAAATGTCTTTTCAGTAAAGATTTTAAGCCAAGAATGACTGACTTAGTTCTGGCAGGTAATCTCTACCTACCTCTGCAGCATGCTATATAGCCTTTAAGAAAGTAAAGAAAGAAGTAATGATACGACTCTTTCTTATTTGGACTGTAAGCAAATAAAGAACTAATGATGGAGTAACACTGGAAACACCGGACAAATCATTAAAAGCAAA
>WEKX01026287.1:36412-47882 GCA_013390025.1 Pitta sordida
ATACAGGGAAGTCATCAAATCTCAGATGACACCTGAAGATCATACCACAGCTCTTGTTTCTGATCATCTGAAATGAGGTTTTGATTATACATGAATTGTATGCCTGAGCCTTGTGATGGGAGAGAGGGTTCTTCAAAAAAAGGGCAGAGCATATGAATAATTTGCACAGTCCACAGCTTATCTTTTGCTGATACTTGAGACATTCCTGGAAACGAAAGCAACAGGGAATAAGTGCCTTACTGAATTTATGTGGCAGGCTATATTTGATTTGTAGGTAATAGGTTGGCAACCTATGCTGTAAAACATCTCTGTATGGGTGTGTAGTTTTGTTTGGTCAAGTTTTTCAAATTTAAAAGAATAAAACCCAAACAAGAATAGAAAACAGAAATAGGAAATACCAGAAGTGTTCACTGGAATCGAATTTCCTTCTGGGAGCAATCTTAAATTGAGGAGTTTCCTGGCTCTTGAATTCTTTCAAAAACATAATTTANAGTTCTCAGCAGAGTTACATAAATAAAAACTAAGATCTACTAAAATATACATCCCTGTCACCTCATCTTGTTTTCCTGTGATGTCCAGGACAGGGCTGAAATAAATTCATTAGACGTGGCTTTAATTCCCTTGGTCTACACTGCCAACAGAGCTTTAGTATTCTTTGATTTAAAGATAATGGAATTTTGAATGTACAAACTACTTAGTTTACAGCTAAATCAGCTCGCAGCATGTATAAAGGTTTGCCAAATGCGGGTCTGAAGTTACTAAGCCTCAAGTTTCAATCTCTTCTAGAGTCAACATTTGAATAGGAACATCCTTGTAGCTGAACTGACATGCACCTACAAACCAGTTATTTGATGTACTGCACAGAATTTAAGTTGATGGTATTTTCCACTTCCTAGGTAGTTTCATATATTTAACAGTTTCAAAGTTTCCTATTTTAGAAAAAAACCCTGAATAGCTTTGTAAAGCAAACTTTCCTTTGCTCGTATTTCCATACTAAAGTCTACAGACATTTAAACCAATTTTGAAAAATAATTGTTACTATATTTTTAAAATGTTCTATTTTTATAGTAGACTTAGAAACTATTTCTGTTCATTTTATGACACCAAGAAATTCTAATGAATTTACTATCTTTAAAGCATAATTTAAAACGTTAAAAAACCCAATCAAAACAGATGTCAAGTATGCAAACTTCTGTCCCAGAGTTATCTTACGGCAAGTTGAAGAGCCAAGGAAAGCACTCCATACAAATGCAGACTCTCACAAATGTAATCAAGGATATTTCTCCATGGCTAGCATTTCTTTTGTTAAGATTTTAGTAACTAATCTAGGAGCACTTTCAAAGGCACATTGAAATTTCACATATCTATGTACTTGGATAATTAAAATATTTCTTTTACAAATAATAACATTCTTAGAATGCAAAATGAAACAACAGATTTTAAAACATTTTTACATAGATGAAGAGATAAACATATTTAGAACTTTCTATGGATATTTTTTTCCGAGGCTGTCAAACTATTACCTGATCTTCACGAGAAACTCCTTTCTTTGGCTGCTGCTTCCGCTTATCTTCATATTTTCTCTTCTCCTGAAGGTATTCTTCAACAACACTGTTTGGAGCAGGTTCCTCCTCTGAATAAGGAAACATAGTTGTTTGAACAAATTAAATTTGGTTTCATGATTTAGTATCTTTTTGGAGATAGCTTTTGACTTCTGAAATACTAAGGAAAATATTTCCATAAAACATTTCAGTTGTACTGCTTTCTCAGCAGTAAAATGATTTGTTCTTGCTGAAACGAAAACCACAATGCTGTCCTGGGCGGACAACGAGTCAAAAATTCTTGTTTCAATTTTATTTTACTATGAAGCCAGGAAAAACAGGATAACAGAAATAAAATCACTGATGAAAAATTGAAATTCCTTTAACAAGTTGACCTTCATTCCTGAAGATCTTTCTTGGAACAGATGAACTGTTATGCGTATTAATATTGTGTGACTATTTGTTATAGAGTAGACAAATGTAGCCTATAGAAATACTCACAGTTTTCCTGTTTTGGAGGCTGAAGTAGCCACAAATCAAATCCTTGATCTTTCAGTAGGGAAACCCCCCAATAATACTTTAACTTTAAACAGAGTCCATCTTGTCAATCAGGATATGCAACCTGAGGAACTGTAAATCTAAATCAAACTAAGTACCAAGTTTTTTAAGATGATTGCTGATAGTTATATAGAAAAAGTTTCTGATCCACCAAATTTCTCTGCCTACTGAAGTCTTCTGTAAAGTTTGTGAACATACCACTTCATAATAAGAGGAAAGAGATTTGTAATGATGTATCTGTATATAAAATATTTTATATATTTCTGCAAAGAAAATATGTAATTTCCTTTTTATTCTCATTTCTACATTGCACTTAACCAACACTTAAACTCTTTCTACATTGCATTTAAAGGGTGTCAGCAAAAAACAACAGAACATACATAATATCAGTCAGAGCTGGGTTTTTTGCTGTTTTCCACCTGATATGTCAGGTGTAATGAAGAACAGAAGATTACAGGTACCAGCAAGATGAAGAAAGAAAAAGCTATCCTCTAGAATGACCGGAAGCGATAAATGCATATACACACACATTTACGGATTATTAAACAGCCAGATGAATGAAATCAAATCTGCCATAAAATTTCTTGCAGCATAATCTCAGATGAACTGAGGAGAACAGAAGTACAGGATAAAACTATCAGTCATAATGGCTCGGTTCCATCTTTTCTCCTATTAGTCTATCTCTTCTATAAATAAAAAAAATCCCACCCTTAATTCAAGACCAACCCTTTGTGAAGACAATACACTGGTTCTTGCATAAATGCATGTATCCAACCAAACTTGTTGACTCTATGGGAATAACATATTGTCTTGTTTTACTAACATTTCACAGGTTCACAGGTTATTCTGAGTTGGAAGGGACCCACAGGATCATCTAGTCCAACTCCCCACCAACTAGTCCATGTCTCTGAGCTCATCATCGAGTCTTCTCTTTTATTCTCTATAAATACTTTGAATTATCAAACCATCTGCTTCCTTACAGAAAACAATCTTTCAGGTGGCATTTACCTGAAGGAGTGCTTTGAAGGGAATCACAGTTACCTCACAATAAACACAACTGCCCATCTACAAGATGCAGAAGAACTGAAAAGAGTGTTCTTGAATATATATGAAAATGCCAGTCTCAAACTGGCCACAAACATTTAAACCTGCAATCCATACTGTAATATATATTTGCTGAACTTAAAGATATGATCCTTAGTCATATAAGTCTTTTGACTAAGATTTCATCTAGTGCAGCTCAAATACAATTCTCATACAAAAAGGAAAAATCCCTCTGCAATTGTGTATTAGCATATTCTTATCACACCCATGTGTCACTTACTGTTAATAGGAATATGTCATTTAAATTTCACATAAAGCTTTCTATTGATATTATTCCTTCTTGGGTATTTTCATGTCAAGAGTTTTTCTAATCCTCAACTTCGTTCTCTCTGGCTCCTACAAAAGCCTTTTCATAAGTTAGACAAAAGATAATCAGATCCACTTGAACTAGCAACTTCACAGTGAGTCAACCAAAAGAGCTGTGGACTTGTATGCATCATATTTCTGCATGTTTCATTAAAACGACTTGAAAGACATGCTTGTACTTCTCCATGAGGTCTTACAATCTATTACTTCACATTAAAAGTGAGCAATTAAACAAGAAGGATTTTCAAGAGCCTCTAAGTTAATGGTTTTCTGACACATTGTGAACTGAAAACTCCAATGATTCCAAAACCACAGTGTATTTTTTAATACAAGTTATATAGTTAATTTTTGATAAGCAGTAATTATTTGATAAAGTTATTGCGCCTCTGAATGAAATGTGGTAATTAGGAAGCAAAAGAAAATATCTGGAAGAGAGACTTGGTGTGAAGAACCTTTTTAAATGTAAAAATAGACGGCTGTCTACTCGTTCATGCCTCTCAGGTAGCTTACTAAATCCCCTCCAAACTTTTTGCAGTGGAGTTGAAGAAAAGAGGAACCACAGCACTGTGTGATGGACTTTATATAAAGCTTGACAATTTTAAGTCCAGTGTGCTGATTGAGCAAAAGTATAAGGATTATGACTTTGGTATTAATCTACTTAATCTAAGAGTATTTTTTCAGACAAAAATTAACAAAACATCACAAGGATACACAGAAGTGAAATAGCAATTGAATTAAATTCAGGTATTGCAAGATGTGTGAGATCATAGTTTAAGTTACAGAGCTCTTGCCAACTTGTTCCCTAGAAGCCTCTCATCACCAAGTGTAAAATAGAACGAAGAAAAAATTTCTTTACTTTGAACAAGTTGCTGCGTACATTCTGTCAGTAAGGAAGATGAAGAAAATGAAATAAAGAAGATAACCTTCCTTACTGCAAATACATCTCATCCTACTTGTAACAGAATTCTTAAGTACATTACTACTTACCTCACCTAGAATTTGAGTTACTACTAAGAGACCCTTCATCTTACTGTGACAAAAACTTTATCATTTAAGTAATTTATTTTCTTTCAGACAGAGTCCTCTGTCCTGAAATTATTCCTTTAAGGAGTAACACAGGTCAACCTGATGGTGTAATCTAACATAAAACTTCGGGTTTACTATGATAGCCTGAAACTAAGGAGGAGATTATGAAGTCTTTAAACCAGAAAGGAAGAGACTGATTTAAAAAAAAATACAGAAGAGCCTATTTTTCACCCACCTAAATTAGGAACAGTTCAGATTACAGTGAATTCCCGCTGCATTGTGACCTCTCCATTACGACCCCGTCCATTTTCAAAGCAAATTTTTCGCAATTATGATTCAGTGGTCCGTGAGTTTAGATGGCTAACACATGTGCAGTCGCTCTACTCTGCCGAGGGGGGGGGTGCTGTGGTGCTTGTGGGGGCAGGACTCACCCCACCCTGCAGGGAGCGGACGCACAATGGCAGCACCATGCCCCAGTCCCTGAACGAGGAAACTGCCCCACAAAAGTGAGGCAGGTTGTGTGCTGGGAAGGCGCAGCTCTCTCATGGGACCAGTGGATGTTAAAGGGAAAGAAACCCGACCCTTCCACCCCCGCCACCCTGTGGGCTTCTCCGGGCTGCTGCGGTCGCTCCCACAGCCCAAAGCCCACACCACTTCCTCCCCTCCCCCCACCCCGACCCCAGTGATTGTGCCCATGCTGGCAGCCGTGCAGCAGGGGTGGGCGCGTGGCGCGGCAGAGCTGGAGCGCGCGGTTTACTACAGCTTGCAGTGGTGTTTACAGCCCTGCGGCACCCTGACCTGGTCCTGTGTGCTCCGCTGAGACCCAGCGCAGCACCACCACAAGACGTGCCATTCCTTGTTACTCAAAGCCCAGTCAAAGCCCAGGCAGCGCTGCCTCTACTGGGACTGGTGGATGTTAAAGGGAAAGAAACCCCAATGGCATCCTGGCCTGCATCAGGAACAGTGTGGTCAGTCGGACCAGGGAGGTTGTCCTTCCCNCACACCCCCCCGCCCCCGCCATAAGCGGCACAGGGTTGTTGCAGTGTTGCAAAGTTAAGATTTTTCCAGGCTCCAAGAATGCTGACTAGAGTTCAGGGACAGCCCTTCTCTGCCATGGAGGCGGGGTGAGCACACGCAGGCCAGTGTGGGGCCCCTGGGGCCGGCGCGAGCACTGGGGCCAGGCCAGGCTGTGGGGCTGGGGTGCGGGGGGGAGCAGCTGCACGGAGTTTGGGTTGTGAGCAAACATGGTCACAACAGCCACTCAGAAACGGTTCCCTTTGCTCGCCTGTGCTGAGAGAGACCATGGGAAGGAGCGGAAAATTGTCCACAGAGCTCCGGAGTGCCGGGGGTGGAGCAATGGGCGTGGCCTGCATGCATAGTAACAACCTGCACTTCTTTGCGAGTTTAGCGTTTCGCAACGCCCGTGGCCTGTCCCGTTCCTTGTGAAGGACGGGGTATAACTATATGTCATTATGGTTTTTTAACTACAAAACTGCAGAAGTATCACAAAGATAGAACACGATTCAAGGGCATTGAACTGAAATGTTTAGGGATGGTTTAGGGATGAATCATTCTCTAGTAAGAAATGAAGAGGAAACATGATAGTTTAAACCTAATTTCTAAAGCACCTGGTAAATTTAACAGCATAATAAACATCAATGAAAGTTGCACCACACATGCTCTATTTTGCCAACTGTAATTTTATCTTTCGTTTTGTGGAAATGAAGAAATATGAGTTCTAATCCAACTGCCTGTGGTAGATCAGGAAAGGATGATCGTTGCCTGTGTTCACACTTATACCATCCTCAATGACTGAGCTCTGTTCCTAATGCAGCAGAAGGGGTAACTTTGCCTTAGCAAGCACACCAACTGCGGCACAGATAGGGTACAATTTGACAACACTGACATTTGACAGTATGCATAAAATGTTCCATGGTATGAACTTTTTTTTACAAATCTTGTAATAGTTACTGTTCATGTTATTAGAATCTGTTTAAAATCTATGGGTTTTGTTTCCTTTTAAAGAGATAAGGAAGCTGTACATAAAATATTTGTTAGGAAAAGGAGTTTGGTTAGCTGAAGGTATTACCAGAAACACACTCATCTTCTGAAGGGTGGAAACAATACATATGGTGACACTGAAAAATATGTGCTGATTATGAAGGTTCAAAAGACAAAAAACCTATAGTGCTGACAAGCGACAGTGAAGGAAATCTGGTTTATATTTTTTCTTAACGAAATGAAAGCATGAAGATTTTTACACAGACTTAAGTATCTTACATTACAAAAAAATTCCTGACAAGATAGATTGTACAAAAATAAGCCCGTTAACTCTTATAATGCACTTTGCACATGTAATCTTGAGTTCATGCAGAACTGAGGTAGGATAACAATGAGAATGTACAAAGTTATCTATAATAAAAGGCATCCCAGTTCATTTAGCAAGGTTTGTGTATGTTTTAAAGGTAGTGGACCATAAATTTTCTTCAGTATCTCAAATGCATTCTCAGATGACACATTTCATATTATAAAAGACATACTGGACAAAAATCTCAAGAAATGCATGGCATAGCTAGCCTAAATACCAAAGAAAAAAATCCAAAAACCTGAAAAAAACTTATTTGAAGTAAAAGAACTTACAATTGAAGGTTTTTGTGAATTAAAATAAGAGGCCTAAACCACTTTCCTGTATTTCTGCATTACATTCCACTTTCAGCTCATCAATATTCAGTTTATATTGCATTCTTCTGGAATTACACAGGTATCCAGTACTGGTTTTAAAAATCTTAATGAGACTGGAATCCTGAAAAAATAAGCTGGTTTTGTTCCAAATTGAACAAAAGCTTTATGAAGTACATAAGAAATTCTGCTACGTCTTATTATTTCAGGAATTAAAATGGAAGTCCTACCAGAAGTGACAAATGGTCAACCTAGACCCACTCTCTACAATTAATATGCAAAACAAGTAACACATTTCTTCCAGAATTCAAGAAAATTTTTTCTCACAGCTTTAAATACTATGTATATGAAAATTAAAACACCATTTACTGTAAATTAGTATAAAAATGAATGTACTAGGAAAAACCACATGATATAATTTTATGCTTGAAAGAATTTATACTCTCCTGCATTATTTTTGTTTAGGACCAGTTCTACCTGTGGTTTTCTTTGCACCTTCAAGAGCTGTTCAGTTACTGCTGATGTAGCTCTGGCCTTCCTAAGATCTTGAAGAGCCGGAGTTTGCCAACAAGTTATGTAAGAGTCAGGAAATATTTAGCAACTGTGAACAACTGAAAAGATTTGCTTACAGAATGAGCTTCCAGGGTTGGAGTGATTACTGGGTTTTCACTTTGCTACAGTGAAAAAAGCAACAGTTCTAGAGCAAACTTACTAGTTCATTTAGCCAATGCAAATAATAAAATCCTAGAAGCAATTCCTAGAGCTTCAAAACAGTTATATGAAAGAGCAGATCATATCTGTAAAAAAGTGTGAACTGCAAGTTTCTAGCAAATATTTTCTGAAATTTTGTAGCTTTTATGCACACAGTCCCAGTCTAAAATGTGGTTAATTTTCATTTTGAATGTCATGTGAATTTTGAGTACAAGCTTAAGATCAAAATTAATGTTGTCTTGCAGTGAGGCTTTGTCCTCTTTTCTTCTGCAAACAGAGACCAGATGAAAAAAGCATTCAATTTGGAAAGGTAAGAGACTGAATAGAGGATGCTGCATATTATTTTATGAGATTAAAAGAAAAAATATAAATAATGGAAGAAAACAAAGTTTTGCAAAAGTTACACATTCAAGATGGATACTTTTATACATGGAATATATACTGGATATACAGAAAAACTTCATATTTAAGAATGTAAGAGTTTATACTTTAAGAATCAAGAATTTATGTTGCACAATTCCCAAACTACCCAAATTTGGATATTATTGTGCTCACAGTGTTCTCAAGCGTGCAAAATTGTGTCAAAGTTTCAGACTTGAAGAAAAGATCTTTCCATGTAAAGCAGGGCTTAAATCCTTGAGTGCCCCTCCTGACACTATCCAAACTTAATAAAAAAACCAGAAATAAAACATAATCTTAAGCTGGCAGCCCCACTTGATTTTGAGAATATTCTAAACACTACAATCATTTGATTACCCTATCACAATCAAAAACAAAGCAGAAAATACCTCATGCCTTAGTAGAATTCTTACACTTGAATGTTGGTTTTTACATTAGATGCTAGGTTTCCCTGACCAGATTATTTTGTAGCTTTTCTGTTTTCCAATGTGTGACAATCAAATTTCATCATCCATAAAATATCAGACAGTTCACAAAAACATTCTAATAAGAAAAACTGAAATACTATTTCTTAAATACTCATACTATTTTAAACCAACACACAGTCAAACAACAGGCAGATGTTATTTGTCCAAAGCAGATTTCTCGGAAGTATAATCAAGGGTTCATGCTATAGAACTTTGAAAAGTGTAACTTTTTCAAATATTTGACCAAGTACTTAAAAATGTTGAAGTAATTCAGTACTTAAATTGTAGTGTTTTATATAACTTCTGGCATAACTACAACAAATGTCACATAAAAGAAAAACATCTTATTTAAAGTAAGGTCTTGACACGAGTCTGGCATAGTTAATACTACTATTCACAAATTGGGAGACTGGTTATAATCAAATATGTATGAAGGGAATTATTTTTTTTTCCTGAACTCTTGAAACAATGTAAACACTTATTTTTTCTCTCCCCAATCTTTCTTAATTATTCTAATCTCTGAATACAGAAAAATATTAGGTAGGCATAATAGGCATAAACAATTTCAAGAAGTGATACTAAATGTGATGCCAATACTAATAAAGATCTGCCAGTGGATTTAAAACAGATGCGTCATGCTGTCACCCGTTCATTAGCATCCTCGACCTAAGTCTTATTCTCAGAGTTTTGTGGTCTTCAGTGAATTTCTCCCACTATGCTTGCAAGTTTTGGCTGAGATGAGGTGTTTACGAATCAAGCACAGAATCATGTTAATGCGTTTACATAGCCTCTGAACCAGCATTTTTTCGTAATGCAGCCATCTCGAAGCATAGGCAGACACATTGCAAGTGTCTGCACCATCTACACACACATACCTGATAAAACATGACACAACTCACTCTTCATCCCACATTCCTTGAGGACGGGCAGAAAACAATTGAAAAATCTCCTGCTACATACAAATTCATTTCCTGACAGCAGTATTTTTTAAATTGCAATTCGTGCCCCCCATATTGCAGCTTCAGATCTTACCGGTATGACTGTTTAGTGATGAAGGAGGCCCCTTTTTGCAACTGCGCATGTGAGACCTGCCGCCGTGGCGGCAGCATGGGCGGCAGCAGGGTTGTCCGTGCTGTTCTGTGGGGGGTGGCAGAGCCTCTGCTTTGCCACCCCCCACCAGGCTCCGCCACTTCACCACCCTGCCCTGGGCACAGCCACCACGCCAACCAATACGCAGCAGCACAGTGCCGAAACAGAGCCGGGGAGCCATCTGCAGAGGCGGGGCAAATTTGCATATTAATGAGCTGCCATTCAGCATGGAAGTTGGGCTTCACGGAACCCAATTAAGACTGCGGGTCCGCGATATAGGAGACTCGACTGTATATGCATTTTCTTATATGTAAACCAATTTGGAATGGGTACACTATTATTAAACTATCGACTGTCCTGCATGCTGTTAGCTTTATTACACTGACGAAAATACAGGCCAATAAATACAAATTACTAAGTGAACTAAGTGATATATACTAAATGGTTTTAACATTAGGGCAAAATTACTTACTCAGTACAACACTTTTTTGGTCGTAGAGCTCATTATATTCAAGATAAATTATTTCTGAAGTCTATTCTACTATTCTTTAGTTGTACATTTTGTTTCACAGTAAAAGCATGCTTAATTTCTTTCACTTAGCATTTTTAAATACTTAAGATTCCACTCTGCCATCCACTTGCTTCATAAATTACAAATATCTTCCAGTATCTCTCAATAAATTAGTTCACATAGCCTTCTGCTAGTTTTGGGCAGTTTTGTCCATTTTTATCCAATTATTCATTATCTTTTTTGGTGGTACAATACTTAGAATTGAGTGCAATAATATAACTGCACTTTTACAGTTAATAAATTTGTAGCAACAACCACACAGTGACAGCCACATCATCATGTAAATTCCCCATCTCTTTGTTTTCTAGTACAAACCTGAAATACCTTCCACTATATTTTTATCTATCATTTTATCCTTCACCACTTCCATCTCATTTAATGTCTTTTAATTTTGCCTTAAATTTTTAGAACATGTTTATTTTTAGAATTTTTGGCAAGGTACTCCAATAACCAGTTGAATAGATTCTTTCCTGCCATTTATCTTTCTCAACAATTACTGGAAAAGTACCTATTATGAAAAGGAAAAGCAAGAGTATTTCATATTATTTTCACCATTAGCTGTTACTTACATGTTAATCTCTTACCTGCTACTTATTACAAAGGAAGTATAAAAATCCCAACAACTCTGTATCTAAGGGCTTTGCCTGAATAAAAGGTGCCCTTCCAAACTGTACCATAGTAGTAACTACTAGTATTGCCCAAGCATCACTATAGTCTGTCACTGTAAAGGCTGATTTCCTCAAATTACAAAGACTGCTGACTTAACATGGATAAAGTTTAAGCAGTGGTGTAAGAAGTGCCATATTGCCATATGTGGCACTATTCAAGATAATTAATCATACATAAGGGCTACTCTTTCACCTCTTCTATATCTTTACTTGCAGTTCTTTTTTGACGTGGTCAGTGATAGCATTTATTATTTTGCCAATGAGTGCTTTTATTAATTCAGTAATTGTGAACTAGATTCCTAGAACTTTTTCAGAGTCATCACTTTGTAGGAGACTTTAATCTCCCCGATA
>WEKX01026288.1:1394-12575 GCA_013390025.1 Pitta sordida
AGACCGACGTACTGCAACTTTCCTTCAGATAGTTGTAAATAGCAATGAGGTCACCTCTGAGCCTCCTCTTCTCCAGGCTTTCTTGCAGTGAGGGGCCCAAAACTGAAAACAGGATTTGAAGTGTGGGCTCACCAGTGCTGAGCATAGGAGGGTGTTGGTAAATGGTGCTACACCCACCTGGCAGCCAGTCACTAGTGGAGTTCCATAGGGATCAGTGTCAGGCCCAGTACTGTTTAGTATCTTTATGGATGAAATGAAGGAGGGAGTTGAGTCCATCATCAGCAAGTTTGCAGATGGTACCAAGCTGGGGACAAATGTTGAACTGCCAGAGGGTAGAAGGGCCCTTCAGAGGGACCTTGACAGGCTAGAGAGATGAGCACATTATAATGGTATGAGATTCAACAAGTCTAAGTGCTGGGTTCTTCACTTTGAACATAACAACCCCATGCATTGCTATCGGATGGGGGATGAGTGACTTGAGAGTAGTGAAATGGAGAGGGATTTGGGAGTAACGGTTGACAGAAAACTTAATATGAGCCAACAGTGTCCCCAGGTGGCTAAGAGATGGCATCCTAGTCTGTATCAGGAACAGTGTGGTCAGTAGGACTAGGAAAGTTACTCTTGCCCTATACTCAGCACTGGTCAGACCACATCTTGAGTACTGTGTGCAGTTCAACTGGTCTTCCCATTTTAAGAAAGATGTTGAACTGCTTGAGAGGGTCCAGAGAAGGGCGACAAGGATGGTGAAAGGACTGGAGAACAAGCCCTGTGGGGAGCAACTGTGGGAGCTGGGGTTGTTCAGCCTGGAGAAGAGGAGGCTCAGAAGTGACCTCTTTTCTGTTTACAAGTACCTGGAGGGAGGTTGCAGTCGGGTGGATGCAAATCTCTTGTCTCAGGCTTCCAGCACCAGAACAAGAGGACATGGTCTCAAACTGCGCCATGGGAGGTTTAGACTGGAGAGAAGAGCTTAGGAAGAGGTTTTTCATAGAGAGAGTGATCTCTCAGTGGAATGATCTGCCCGAGGAGATGGTAGAGCCTCAGCCCTGGAGGTGTTTAAGGAAAGACTGAATGAGGAACTCATGAACATGGTCTAGATAATGGGATGATGGGATGGGGAGTTATTAAAAAAAAATGATGACATGATCCTGAGATTAGCTCAGATAGATAAAACATGGTGGTCATGGCACCAGGGTTACGGGTTCGATCCCTGTATGGGCATTCACTATGATCCTCATCATCGAGTTGGGTCCCTTCCAACTCAGAATACTCTGTGATTCTGTGACAATCACTGCCCTGGTCCTCCTAGCCACACTACTGCTGATACAAGCCAGGATGCCACAGGCCTTCCTGGCCACCTGGGCACACAGCTTACATTCTGCTGGCTGTTGACTAGCACCTGCAGGTCCTTTCCCACTGGGCAGCTTTCAAAACACTCTTTCCCCAGCCTGTAGCTACTTTGCAGCACAAGGTTGTTGTGACTAAAGTTTAGGACCTGATACTTCACCTTGTTGAACCTCACACAATTGTCTTGGCCCATCAGTCCACCACGTACAGATCTCTGCAGAGTCTTCCTACTTTCCAGCAGATCAACACTCCAACACAACTTCCTGTCATCTGCAAACTTACTGAGGGTGCACTTGATCCTCTGGTACAGATCATTAATAAGGATTTTGGTGAGGGACAGGCAAAGTACATCAGGAAAAGGTGAAGGCTGTCAGAGAGTGGGAAATACAGGTGCAGAGACAAAGAGAGGGGAAACCTCAGAGTGAGAGTGAATGTGAGAGGAGGAGAGACATGGGAAGGCAGAAAAGAGAAGCAGAAGAGGAACAAGGGGAGATAATGAAAGAGAAAAGGGAGAAGACACTGTGTGTGGGGAAGGGCTTAAGAAAGCTTGAAAGATTGACACAGGAAATCCACAAGGGAGGGAAAATGCAAATCTAAGAGGGAGGAAAATCAGGCTCAAGACAAGCTGAAAGCAAGGTATGGTTAGGAGAAGTTCTATAGATCTAGAAGAAAAGCTATATAGATAGACGGTACCAAGAGCGAGTGGAAAGCAGAAAGTGCAAGAGGGATTTTGCAAGCTTTACAGAAGGAGAGACAGTCTGTCAGAGAGGAGAGAAAGTAAGAAACAGAGACAAAGCGGGAACAAGGGAGGGAAAGGCTAGAGGAAGAATAGGCATGCAAGAGAGGAAAGGTGGGAGAGGAGTAGGACATGCTCCAATACCTCAATGATTTAAAAGATTTAAACATGTGACAGAGAGGAAGAGTACAAGAAATTTGAATTTGAAAGCATCTGAGTGCGCGTGCGAGCTGGAGTATATTTGAGATATGGGAGGCATGCAAGAAAGAAAAGGAAGGGAAAGAAAGACACAAAAAGGAAAAAGACAAGACAGAAGGATGCACAAGACAAAGATACATACAACACAAAATGTGCACAAGAAAGTAAGCAAGGGAAATATTAGCGCCTTGAAGTGAGAGAGGGAGAGCATTCCTGCACATGCAAGACAGATAAAGTACATGCACAGGGAGAATGCATGTCTGAGAAGGAAAAAACATGAGTGGGAAAGGGAGAAAGTGAGTATGAGAGAGGGAAGAAGCATGATACGGGGTTATGAAAGGAGAAGTTTCAGGGAGAAAGTGCATGAGAAGGAAAGTGCATGCAGAAGCACAGGACAGGGGGAAGCCTGTTTGGAAAGAGTCAGAAGCATGAGAGGGACAGAAGTTAATTGGAGAGGAAAGCACAAGAGTGGGGAAGTACATGAGAGAGAGGTAAGCAACTACAAGGATGGGAAGCATGAGAGGCAGGAAGCATACACATGTAAGAGGTGGAAAAAGTCTGCACATAAAGGAGGCAGGGAACATCCAGACATGAGGGACGATGAAAGCACTGGCATGAGAGACAGGGAAAGTGCACAAGTAGGGCAAGTATCTGTGATAGGCTAGGAAAGCAAGAGAGAAGAATAGCTGGTAGGGGTAGGGAGACAACAGGTGTAGCGTGAGACCGAGAGAGACCAGGATAGCAAGAGAGAAGCAGGAGCAAGAACCCTGTGTAAACCACATCCATGTGCCTCAGTTGGGTTGGGACACCTCATGTGCATGAATAAATATGTACTCTTATAATTTTATGCTTTCTGTCCTGGTCTCTCTCCTCAGTCTGCACAATGCGATCTTGTTCTGCCCCAGGTGTGAGAAGGGTAGAGACAATACAAGTGAGAGGCTAAGGATTAAAAAGAAGTATAAAGTGTGTCTAAGACAGAATGGAAGCTTGGGGTGGGGTGGTGGTGGTGAGGGGATAGCAAGAGAGGGATAGAGAGCATATCAAGCAAGGTAAAGATAGGATATGGAATGAAAGAGAGAAGGGATAGCAAGCAAGGGATAATGAATGATCCCAAGGGAGACAGAAAGCACACAGGAAAGTGCAACCTCATTTTATAGCAGCACTAAACTTCACAGCTTTTCCTCTATTATGAGCTGTGTGGACCAATCAAAATCTTCTTAGATAGCAGTACAGACAAACCTAATCCCTTTCATCAGAATTTACTAAAATTCCATTTACTGCACACCAGTAGCTATGATTATTGGAAACAACATGCTTCAAGACCACATGTTCTCCTGCAACTGATGAAAGTTAGCATTTACATTTACTCTGTTACATTCCAGTAACCACAGTTAGAACTCCCACAAGTTTATTTACAGACACAAAACTTAACCAACATTCCTTTCAGAACTTTTTTCATCTTTTCAGTGGCTTTTCAAGTTTCTGACTAGACTGTCATTATCCTTTGAGGATACTCTATGTACTTACCACTGGATCACAAAATTTCCCCTAGGTTACTCACTCCCAACATTGTTAACATTGATTCTCTTAAGATTTTCAATGAACTTATGTATGTATTAACATTTAATGAACTCTTTCATGTTAGCAGCATTTGGAAACCTAACCATACAAGATGGTAGAAAGATATTTTCTCACAATGCAGAGGTTGTAATAAAAAATAAAGGGCAAACACTGCACCCTTTTGTACAGCAAAGTGATACTGTATACCTGCACTCTAGGCAGAGTAAGAAAGAAATAGTTTCCAGCTCTACTGATGAGAACTGGAAGACTGTACAGTCAACTCAGCTATGTGCTCTTGAGCATACTTCTGTAAGCAGCATGAACACCAGGAAAGCAAGAAGAAGACAATGTAACCATGACAACCTCAAATCAGAGCTTGGGCAGAAATAAAAAAGATTTTCAGAATTCTTTCAATACAACTCACAAAGAAAAAGTGACAGACTACTTAAATTAAAAAGTATATCTGATGTGCATATGTGGTGTGGTCTCTACGTAAGCCTGCAGTTCTGTCAACGAGACCAATTTCATAGCAATGGCAGCACATTGCATGATTAAGACCATTTAAAAGCTGAGTGACTAACTCTGTAATGCATTTGGGCAGTAGCAAGCCCACTCGGGCATAAGTTCTTAATTAGAGTCACCAGTCATTACTAGAAAACAAACCTCATATTGGATATGCTCACTTTACCAAAAATTATATCACATTTTTAAAGTTCTAAATCTGTTCAGATGCTTACTTCCATCTACAGAAATTAAAAATAACCTAACCTACCCCAAATCTGTATTTAGAAATTTTGTGCACATATCTTTCCTTAATATTTACATAGAAAGTACTTCAGCTCTTAAAACACACCTGCATAGCTCATCCATGGTGCAAGGAGATGGCATTTATTTTGCAAACGGCTTTGAAGTAACTTGTCATTTGTTTATAACAGACAAAACCCTACTTTGCTGGATCATTTTCCAATTAAAAAATACTTTTCAATACTAAAAGTCATAAGTGCCTGAAGCAAACCTCATAGGAAAAGTTAGTGCCTCACCAATATGATAAAGGAAGGAATGAAGAGGCATCCACCGCAGAGCAGTAACAAAGTCTAAGAGAAATCTTAAACCATCTCTAAAATGGCAGCATCTCAGGAAATACCTAACTGAGTAAAATACTCTTCCAGCTTGTAGCAGTAAAACCCCAATGCAGTTTTATCAAATTATTTCCAGATTTCCATGCATGTCAACAAACAAGTAGGTAACTTCTTCTATACTATTTTTCTAATTTAGAGGATGGGACTGCTGACAGCACAATAGATAACAAGTACAGTCGGCCCTCTTCCACTTCACACCCCACATTTTGCGCCCCCCATACTGTGGCTTCACATCTTAATGGCATGATTTTTCAGCGATTAAGGAGGCATGTTTCACAACTGCACATGTGCGACCTGACATGCATGAATATTCAATTAGGCAGTCATGCATACTCAAATAAACCCCGACACTGTGCCACACCCATGCTGAGGCAGCTGCGGTGGTTCGGCTCCAGCGAAGCCACAGCGGCTCAGCTCCAGCAGAGCTGAGCTGGGCACACACCACTCCTGCAGCTCAGCTCGGCTCAAGTGCGCACTGCCCCCTGGCTCTGCTCAAGCGCACACCACCCCTCCCACCCTGATCGAGCACTCCCCGCCCCGCCAGCCTGAATCAGCTGCCTGCAGTTACGAAAGATTTACGAACTCCCAGGTTAGACATGGTGTCTGGTACTTTCTCAGAGTAGACTTGGTGACCAAGACCAGACACCATGTCTACCCCGAATATGGAGAGACCGTGTCTACCCACCTGGAGAGACATGGACAGCGGCGTGGGTGGCTCCCCACACCAGTGTTCCTGGCCAAGCAGAAAAGGGAGTTTTCCTGGCATGGGGTGGCCATGGGAGCTGGGAAGCACGAACATGTACACCAACACACAGCAGAGCAGTGTCAAAACAGCACTGGAGTGCCTGGGGGCCGTATGAGGGTTTCAGGCAAACTTGCATATTAATGAGCTGCCAATCAATGCAGAAGGAGAGCTTCACATATAGGCGGGAAGACGTGTGGTGCCATGGTATGGGAGACCTGACTGTATTACTGTTCTAGAGAATGCA
This sequence comes from Pitta sordida, assembly GCA_013390025.1. Taxonomy (NCBI): domain Eukaryota; kingdom Metazoa; phylum Chordata; class Aves; order Passeriformes; family Pittidae; genus Pitta; species Pitta sordida. The sequence goes on from WEKX01026288.1 coordinate 7,361, forward strand.
GCAGCATATATTCTTAGAAGAAAAAAAAAATCTGCTTTAATTAACCTAAGGAAAGGAGAATGGAGTGAAACCAAAAGAATTAAAAACTGGTTGTAAAAAATACTGAAGGGTACAGTGAAAAATGTTATATCAGTTCTTTGTCCTTATGTAAGGCTGCACTGTCTACCTAGGATTGAAAAAAAAAAAGGTATATTGAAACACCCACTGCATGTCCAGCTTATACCAGACATGTATTAACATGGATTGTGAATGGAAGACTCAATGAACCAAACACAAGGCTAACGATGGCAAAAGCTGAAGTTAACTGCTGGAATTCCTCTAGCTAGCATGCCTTTCTAATTCTTTTTAGATCAGTATTATAAAAGAATTCACAGCAAAAATTAAGTTTGCTGTTTTGGAATTCTACATTAAAAAAGGTAAGGCATAACATTCATGTTATACAACTACTAACATCCTTCTTTTGGGCACAACTTCCATTTTTGATATCTGAAAGATATTTACAAACATGAAAGCACTGTTACAGCTTTGATCACTGAGGAATAAAAGCCAATAGGCATGCTGCTTCTAATGCAAGGAAACAGCCACCAGGTCACCCTTATACTTAACTTATTAAACCAAATAAAGCATATATTCCAATGTACAGGTAATCTGAAAACTATCACAATGCCTAGCTGAGGAGTGGTAATTACACAATACTGTGAACATCACCCACATGACAATTTCGTTTGGGTAAGAGCTTGAAAACTGAATTCATCTGGAGTATACTGCACTGTAAGGTCGTATAATATAGGTCAGGTTATCAAACAACATGGCACTTTTCCAGACATAAGGAACCAAAAATCCGAAGTTCTACTTCAGATCTTAGCAATGGAGTAGTCACCATAAAAACTACTCTTTACATGAAGCAGGTGTTCCCCAGAATTTATGCAAGTCACATACAGAAGACTTGGTTAAGTTCAGGCATCAGTTCAACCAGTACTCCCTGTCTCAAAAATAGTTGCAAGATTTATTGCACAGTTTCCATGGAGACTGAATCTAAAGATTTCTTCTTTCTATTTCTGTCAGTGAAAATCCCATCACATTTAAGCTGCCAAGTTTCTCATGAGAGCCTGAAGGATTAAAAATGGCAGTTATATCCATGTTAGTGTCTATCACATGCCACTTAATTATTTTGGAAATATATTTACTTTTCCATATGAGAATATCTTGAAGTTTCACATGTTTGATCAGATGGAAGCAAATTATTTAAGGACTTCCAACTACACTTCCACAGCAAATGCATTATCTGAAAATCTCCTTCTCTTCTATTTCATCTTACCATATTGGCAAAAGATATATGGGCTATATGTATTAAATGCACTTTCACCATACAAGGAGGCTGTTAATGTTTCTCATTGCATCCCCACAGGTAAACTAATGCAGTCCAGACTAGGAAAAGTGGACAGTCAGGTGGACTGAGAACTGTTCAGATGCCACACAAGGTCTGTTTGGAGGCCAGTCACTAGGGATCAACAGGACGTCACACTGGGGCGAATATTGTTTGATGTCTTCATTAATGACTTGGGCGCTGGGGTAGTGCCCCCTCAGCCAGTCTGCACACAACACAAAACTGGAACGAGTGGTCTGTTCAGGAGATGGGTCTGCAGATGGGTCTGCTGCCACTCAGAGGCATCCTTACAGGCTAGGTAAATGGACTAACAAGAAACCCAAGAAGTTTAACAAAGGGAGACGCCAAATTCTGCACCTGGAGGGAAAAAAACACCAAGCACCATAACAGGCGTGAGGCTGACTGTCTGCAAAGCAGCTTGGCAGAGAAGAACATACATTACTCCTGATGGACAAGTTGAGCATGAGCAAGCAATGTTCCCATGAAACAACCCAGCGCTGTAGAGGGAAAAGTAGAGCCAGCAGGTTGAAGAAGGTGACCTTTTGTCCCTGCTGAGCAGCAGTGAGATCACATCCGGGGTTCTGGATCCCATTGTGGGTTTCCCAGTACAAGACAGATACAGATTTTCTGAAGTGAGTCCACTGAAAGCTCATAAAGATGATTAAGGGATTGGAGCATCTGACATACAGTGAGAGAAATCCCAGAGAAAGCTGGGATTCTTTAGCCTTGAGAAGAGTAACCTCAGGAGAGTTCTCACCAACATTCATAAATGTGTCATGGGCATATGTAAAGAAGACATATGTAAAGAAGACATATAAAGAAGACTGTTCTCACTGGTGCACAATGAAAAGATGAAAGTCGATGGACACAAATTGATACCCAACAAATTTCCCCTAAACACCAGTAAATAAGTGTTTAACTGCAAGTGTTGCCATACATAGGAGCAGGTTGCTCAAGGAGTACCTCTACTTACTCTGGCTGACCTTTCTTTGGACAGGAGGGCTGGACTCCAAACTCAAGTATTCTGTGGTTTCATAAATGCAAAGTGCAGAAAGAGGGAAGAGTATATATGCGTACTTACCCATAGGCAGTGAAGCCCAGTGGAGCTTGGCTTTAAAGAATTCCAGCAAGAAGCTCTGGTAAGCCAATCCAACGGATGCAGCTATAAATTACAGGACTCTACTAAGTGGCTGGAATAAACAAGGATAGCCCTAAAGTTAGGTTTCCCTGTCCGTCCACCTCCTCAGATGCCACGGCTCTAAAACAGTCTGCAGGATGCGAGGCTCTTTGATAAGAATGGCATTGCTGAGTGGTTCTGGGCACATCCTTTCATCTAAGACTGGACCAGGATGACAACATCATGTGGCAATCTAATGGGACCCACTCTGCATACTCCAAAAACAAGGGCAGCTGGATTCTTTTAAACCTTTCATGGAGGAAGGGGGAAGGATCTCCATCTTGCTCCTGGGACCACATTGAAAAGCAAAGGGTTTGAATTTCACTGACCAAGGCATATTGCTTATAAGACAGTTAATAAGAAGCTTTTACAGTTAAACCCCATCCTTCGCGAGGAATGGGACAGGTCATAGCCCTCACGAAACGTTAAACTCGCAAAGAAGTGCAGGTTGTTAATATGCACGCAGGCCACGCCCATTGCTCCAGCCCCCGACACTCCAGAGCTCTACGGAAACTTTTCTGCTTCTCCCTTTGGGCTCTCTGAGCATGGGGGAGCAAAGGGAACTGTGTCTGTAGGCATGGAAACAGTAACATACGCCCAGGGGGAGTCAGTCCTGGCTGCGCTCAGAGTAACAGGCCCTCCTGTGACTCCTGGCCCTCCCCATGGGGCTGGGCTGGTGCCACCCCACAAGGAGCTCTGGCACTGCCCCTCGGTGGAGCAGAGGCACTGAGCATGTGTGAGCCGCATAAATTCGCAAATGGTGGAATCAAAACTGCGATAAATTCACCTCGCAAATGCGTGGGGTCGTAATGCAGAGGTCGCAATAGAGCGGGGATTCACTGTATAAGGAACATCCTATAAAGCACCTAGTAGTTTTTTAAGAAGTTCAATCTCCTATACACTTAAGAAAACACATGAAGCGTCTCACCCTCTGCCTTTTGCTGTTCCAGCTTTAGTTGCAATGAACACTGACAGAGTAATGAGACAAACATTTGGACAATAATGGCATAGGACAAGAGTAAAATAAAAAGCAGATAGACCAAGTTCTGAGCAGATAAACATAATAATTTAAGCAAGTCCCAGCAGTCAGAAATTCCAGTCCGCTTTTACACATTATTTCATAAGGGAAACCACCTTACCAGCTGACCCAACTGAACCTTAAAATGGCCACATACAATCTGCTAGATGGGATCTACTTACATAAGTGATGTGGGTATTACAGGCTGTAGTTACCTACTTGAGAGCAGGTTAAACCAGCACTGTACCTGGCAACACTACTACCTGAGCTTTTAATCTGCAAAAATTCCATCAAGAAAACATCAGAACAACAACCAACACTACTACAGAGGCATATTATTTGAAACAATATTGAACAAGTACAGATATTCAAAGATTTTGTTACAGAAATTTGTCACTATTTTGTTAGAAGGGTTTCACAGAACATGCTATACAGTGTCATTTTCTCTTCATTGTATGTTAGTGTTCATCACAGTCTGCAGTCTAGGTTTTAAACAACACTGCTGGTCTTTAGATTACAAGAACTCTTATTCTTTTCCCCACTCTACTGTACTGTGCTCAGAATTCTCCAAGCACAAGCAAAAGTGTCCATTCCAAAATACCTAATGTGTCATAATTAAGAATGGAGTGTGGGACTGCTAAAAAAGCCCTCAACACAACAGGAACCTGGATGTGAACAGTGAAACCATACAGTACTATCTTAAACGAAGTATGCCGGAGGTATAAAGGAATCAAGAAAAGCAGGATATTACTAGAATGTAAGCAATACCAAGGTTCATGGGTTACATATTCTCTAGGAGACAAATGGCAGCACTTTCTATCTATATATCACTCTTCTTAAGGAGAGATGAAAGAATGGAAAAAACTTGAAGAGCTTGGACAGCACAAAAATGTACTAATGGAACAAAGAAGTAATTAAAGCTAAACTGTTGAGCATTAGAATCAGAGTTAAATCTGAATCTGGTGTCAAGTCATCAGGTAGTAAGGAAATTTCAAGAATGGGATCTCAGAGGTTATAAAATCAAGGTATTGATTATTAGTATATTCCACATCTACGTGTCCTGAAGCAAAAACGTACTGGAACGAACAGATAAAAGGCTAGTTTTCAGAAGACTTATGTAAGAACACCAGTACTTAGATTGTACCAACACCAAAGATGTAAGACCAAACATGACTTCAAGCCAGCTGGTCTCAGTCTAAGAGCCAATGTTCTACAGTGAGTCACAATTTACACTAAGGAGTGCATTAGTACAGCAATACAGTGGCCCATCACTGGGCTACACTTTGTAGATAAAAGGCAGACAGAGGTTTGCAGCGGATGACAATGCATAAGGCAGAAATCTGTGATAAACTAAATACTGTCTGAAATCCCACTTGCCAAACCTACTGCAATATTTTCTTAATCATTAAAAAAAACCCAAACTGCATTTCAATTCCACAGATAATAGAGAAAAGTCTCTGAGATGGTAAGGATTTAGTCACTCTCAAATGTTATTTCTGTGAAAATATATCAAGTTTTTGCATTTGAGTGTTGATATGATACGCTAAATCACAACTCCTCTCTTTATTTTAACACACTGCATTACTAAGTTTGACTACCCAGAATGATGAGTTAAAAACAATTTTAGAAAGTC
>WEKX01026292.1:10130-31621 GCA_013390025.1 Pitta sordida
TGCAAAACCTCTTCCTAACACCCAGCCTAAACCACCCCTGGCATTGCTTAACGCCATGTCCTCTTGTTCTGGTGTCGCCAGCCTGAGAAAAGAGATTCCTCACCCACTTGGTGGCAGCTGCCCCTCAGGTAGTTGTACACAGCAATGAGGTCACCTCTGAGCCTCCTCTTCCCCAGGCTGAACAACCACAGTTCCCATAGCCACTCCCCATAGGTCTTGTTCTCCAGTCGTTCAATTTTCAATAATATTTTCAGTTTTTAAAGTATTTTTGCTTCATACTTTTGTTATAAGAAGAGCAAACTTAATTTGAACAAAAATTATTGTTTATCCACTTAATTAGGTAGGGTCTCTTGGTTTTATTGGGATTTTTTTTTAGACGTATGCATAAAGAGATTTTGAAAACAAGTACAAAGGATTTGAAAGAAACGGATGAATTGACTTTATCCCATAAGGCTGCAACAAATACAGTAATGACACTTTCAGGAACATTTTAGAAATATCTGCTTGTTGGCTGATTATACACATGGCAATTGATCTAAATAATGATGAAGAGAGAAAATACTGAGTACCAACAATGAAAGTAGCAGACGACTGAGAATATCTCACATAGATTTATCGTAGGCAAACCATGTCTGACAAAACTACTTTCATACTTTGACTGGCTTTGTGAATGAAAAGAGAGGAGTAACATGGTTTGATGGGTGCACTATGTGATAGATGGACCACTGGTTATTGCAGTGCAGTACCAAGTCCATCTAGTGACCAGTAATGAACATCATTACCCAGGAGTTAATAAACAGGTAATAATCTTTATGGCCTTTATTAATGACATTAACAGGGCAATGGGATGTAACCACAGAAAGTTTGTGAACAGTAAAAGACTTCAGACCTGTTGAATATAGTGGAAAAAGCAGACCTGTGAAAGAGTTCGGGTTTTGTGGAAGTGGGTGTGAAAACGTCACCAATTAATGCTAACAAAAACAAATTTCTGAGGTCTTACTTGGAAAGCTTGCTGGCAGCAGCAATTACTCTCCTTGTATATGCTGGTTTAGTTGTTTATGAGAAGTTTCAAGCACTGATCAAGAAGAAGCAATTTTTTCCTGTTCACAAATACAAATGTATTCCGAGCAGACTTTGGTTAAATGGAAGACAGTAGCAAAACTGTTGCAGTGAACACAAGAAACAAGAAAAATATTCATTTGCTTAGTGATTCTTTGTGAGTTGAAGATGACAAAAAATAAAACCAGAGGATAAGCTAGCAGTTTTGAGCAATTTGAGTGCAAACATTCTTAATAATGAAAAATAAAATATGTAGATACCATTCTTAAACAGGACTTCATAGAATAAGCTATTAAACTAGAAGTGTCCTACTGTTAAGCATAATACACTCCAAGGCTTTTCTTGTGGTTCTCTGCCTTGACTTTGCCAGATTATTTAATCCATTGGTTTATAGAGACTCATAATGTATTCTTCTCCAGAGAATGAATGCAAAACTAGATTATCAGAGGCTAAAGGAGTGTACTTTCACAGATACTGTAACAGTACAGAGTAGAAGTATGAATGAAATCGATTTGTGTGGGTTTAAGGGAATACATGAGAGTTTGGATAGTAACACCTAAATTATTTCACTGGCTATGAAAGCAATGACTGTGTGCCAGCATCTGGATGCTCTATATATTCAACAAGGAGAGAAAGGTATTGCAAAAGCTGGATTCCTCCTAGTTGTCAGGACTGGCCCAACAAAATATGAATTGTATTTTGTGGTTTACAAACCAAGTAGTTTTCTACTTTTTTGCAAATCATACATGTGAAGCCTTACTTCCTGAAAAATAAAGAAGTAAAATAGTCTAATCTAGCCATTTTTTCCCAGCTTCTAGACAAACCTATAATAAAATTTTAAATGGGGCAAGGTCAGGACTATGCCTGCTATTAACTGACGGACACTCCATAGTGGTAAAAGGTTAAACTTGATGTAATACCTCTGTTTAAAATGCAGATTGAAAATTGACAATATTATTTCCCCTCAGATTGTTGCAATTTAAGAGATTACTATTAAGTTTCCACAATATTATTTGTCACAAATTTACAAGTATAAAACCTGACAGGACCACATGCTATTACATTATCCATTACTTCCAACCAAAACTCACTTTTCTGAGTTTTTATTATATTTTCCAAACTAAACCACCTGGTTCAATTTTTCCCTTCCTAGTATCCATTTTAGGCTGATAAAAACACGGACTAGGGAAGAGCTGGGATATAGTATAGAAAGGAAACAGATGGTATGACAGGGACTGGCTAGAAAAGAGGGAATATGTTATGAATTCAGTGGAGAAAAGTGGAATCACATCAGGAAGGAAAAAAAAAAAGAGAGTTAAGGGATGGAAGGCAATGTGTAGATTGGAGAATATATATATATTAATCTAAAACACCGAGAAGAGGGGAAATAGAGTAAGAAAACGTAGGACCTGCTGTAGCTGTCTGAGGGGAAAGAATATTGCCAATTTACAATCTACATTTTAAATAGGGGTATTACATCAAGTTTAATAATTTATGTTCAGCTTGCATTAATTTCTGCAATTTGAACTGTTTGTAATGCAAATAGAATAAGTGTGATGACCAGTACCAGTAAAGTGACACCAAGAATTCTCTGAACTGCTCTTGAACTCACCAAAAATGGACATTATACTTAACTGCACATGGTAGTGTTAGTGAAGTAATAAATATTAAATCTGTCCCTGCAGGGAAAGAGGAGAGGTTTTATTACTATGAGTTACGTACCTGGGGTTATTAAAGAGTTTTCTTCTTATCAACTTTAAGAAGCAGAGTTAAAATTAAAGTTGACGTAGCAGTACTGAATCAAATTAAGGGAAACCTTTCTGCTGAAGAAATTTCTGAATACTGGCAAATTAGATTGTTGTAACAATACACAAAATTCATCAGGACAGCTAAAGGACAAAATACACCTCTTTAAAATAAAACTAACGTGGCTAAGGATGAAGTATATAGTGAGCAAAAAAATAAAATGTTATAAATATAATTTTTAAATATTTAATGAAAATCAATTTTCTTTCTCAATTTGAAATAGAAATAAAGCCTGAGATGCTGCAATCATTAAAAATTAACTGATTTGATATTAACTAGATTTGAAGACCTAGTGATAACTCAGTTATTTTCTTGATATTGGAAAAAGAGTCATAATGTGTTTTAGTGTTGCAACTTCCTTACAATTTTATTCTCATTTGTGATTTTCTTAACTAAAGAAAAGTTTTTGCATAGCAGATATGTATATACTGCCAAATGGTTATTGGTGGCCTGGTATTGGTGACATTGTGGATCAATATCCTTGATTCTGAAACTTTAGTTACCATAAACTTGTACAAGTGAACATTCAAAATGTAATCTTTTGATGTTTCCTTCTTCTCCCTTCCATTTGTTACCCTATTTATTCCCAGAGGTTTCTGGAGTTGGATGTTTTATCATATTTTTGCCTTCATTTTTTAAAATTTATTTTTGTCCCTATAATTTTCTTATTTCTCTTATTCTTTTTAATGCAGGTAAAGCTTATCTTCTATTTTATGCACACTGGAAAAACAAATGGTACCCAGATCAAAGTTTGTCAAAATAAAGTTTTGGACCCTCAGCACTGTGGCAGCCTATCAGAACTCCTTGCCAATGTCTCTGAAACTGTTAATTGATAATAAGAACATTAGTAGTAGTAAACAAATCAGTTAAGATTCTACTTGAATAGGTAGAAATCTGAATAGACTCTGCCTAGAGTCTGAAACAAATGGGTTCTTTTTCTGCTTTCAGATTACTTAATGGTGGCACCTGAGAAAATGGTTTTGTTCTTTAGTGTTTGTAGAAGACAACCATCTCCCAGACTTCTGAAGCTCATGTTCTAAAGACTTGTAGAAATTGGAAAGAGTATGCTCTCAGAGAAAAAAAGAAAAATTGTGATAGGAAAATGGCACAGAAGTATTAATACAAATATGGCAGCTTCACCTATCATGTGGAGGAGGTTTTTTACTTCTTGCTACAGGCATGAATCCACAAATATGAAAGTTGTAAAAGTGAACAACAGTTCAGTAGTATATCAGTAGGGTTACAAGTTGTTTCATATGTGAACATCTGTTGTCTACCTGCAGACAGGACACTCCAATATTACTGAGTTCTTCACAGCCACCTCATGAGAGAGCATTATACCCTAATGATGAGTTATTTATGCTACTTTTTATTTACACCCATTGTTTTGCACTTTTAAATTTTACTTGTTTTTGTTTCCAATTATTTTTCTTCCGTTCTTTTTGGTATATCTTTGAACTAGCTCACGGATTTCCAGGATTTCCAGCACTGTACTTTTCACCAGTGGTGGCAGATTTCTTCAAAGCACAACCATAGTCAATTGTTTGTGATATATAAAACAAATATTTTACCATTCAGGTTTGTCTTTAACCCTCATGCCCAGGAAGAATGACGAACATATGAAGACATGGCATTGAAACCTGAGGAGAGATGAAGCCCTCTTGAGCAGTGTGCATATTTTTTCTTCTTGTACTGACAGATCTATCAGAGGACAGCACTTATCCATAACTGAGATTTCTAAGACTTTGGGTACCTCTGTGTCGTGGTTCGACCCTGGCTGGATGCCAGAGACCCACCCCAACTTCTCATGAAGGAGAAAACTAAAAAAAAAACAAACTGGAAAATAAAACTGGAAAATAAAATAAAACTGGTCACAGGCAAAAGAAGCAAGGCAAAACTATAAATAAAGAACATAAAGGGTTTATTTTCTAACTAACAAGCTCAGAACTGCAAGGGAAGCATCATTTAGAAGGCAACCTTTCTCCCCCCACCCCTCCTTCTCTTACAATAGATGTAATATTCCCTTTTCCACCAGGAGAAAAAGGGGGAACATAGGGTAGGGGTAAACCAGGCAGGTTGGCATTTCTGAACAGATCNTGACAATTAAGTCTACTTGCCTCAGTGGCAAAATGGTGAAGGCACAATCCTCCATCAAAACAAAGGTGTAGTCTGTCAGGATCCAAGCAACACAGCTTCTTCTATTTCTAGTTGCACCATTGGCAGAAGAAATTAATGTAGACTTTTATCAAAATAGGTTTTGTGAGATCCTTCTTCATGTGATTTTTATAGAATAGCAGTGCTTTTAATGACAGCCAGATGTCTTTAATGACAAGCAGTCAATGAGGAAAAAAAACAGCCAAACTAAAACCCACAACAGTTTTTTATTTGTTCATAGAAGTTCTGTCTAACTGCTTCTGCAATGCCTCCTTGTTTTCCGTCAAGGCCCATAAGGATCTGAAGAATCTGTGCTTCTGAAGAATCTTGGACTTTGAAGGATACTTCACTCTCTTCTATTAGAAGAAATCTGGAAGTATACTGTCCTGGTTTTGACTGAGATAGAGTTAAATTTCTTCCTAGTAGCTGGTATAATGCTGTGTTTTGCACTTAGGATGTGAATAATGTTGATAATAAACCGATGTTTTATTTACACCAAGTCAAGGGGTTTTGACCCTCTCATACTGCCAGCTGCCCTGTCAGTGAGGAGGATAGGGGTCCACAGGAGGCTGGGAGGGTACACAGTCAGGACAGCCAAGACTGGCCAAAGGGATATTCCATACTACATGGTGTCGTGCTGAACAACTGTGAGCAGTCGGCCAGGGGGTGGCAGCCACTTCTCAAGGCTGGACTGGGCATCTGTCAGTGAATGGTGGACAGTTGCATTGTGTGTCATTTGTTTTGTATGTTCATTTAGCATTATAGTTATACCCCCTCATTTGCGAGAAATGGGTCATGTCAGAGGTCTCGCGAAATGTCAAACTCGCACATACTTGCAGGTCTGTCGTGGTTTGACCGGCCACACCCATTGGTCCATTCCCAGCCAATCAGGAGCGCTGGGGAGCATCTTCGACTCCTCCCACCAGTTCTCACAGCACTGGGAAGGAAAGGGAAGCATTTCTGCATCCTGTCTGCCTGGGGAGACCAACCCTGACAATCCCTAGACTTCTCTTTGGCCACGCTGCTCCTTCCACAGTTGCCACTGGCAGCGTAAAACCTGTGCGGCTGCTCCCTCTCCCGCCTCCCCCCCGGCCCACGTGCTTGTGCCCGCTGTGTCCCGGCCCCGTGTCCCGGCCCAGCGTCCCAGCCCCTCGGGTCGGCTGTGGCAGCGGAGTGAGCATGTCCTGCTGACACACTGTGCCCAGCCCCACTTTCCTGAGGCAATTCCCTTCCCCACCTGTAACTAGGAAAACAGCAACACAGATGTACACACACAAGCACTGCCCACTCGCAGCTCGCAGNGAAAGGGAAGCATTTCTGCATCCTGTCTGCCTGGGGAGACCAACCCTGACAATCCCTAGACTTCTCTTTGGCCACGCTGCTCCTTCCACAGCTGCCACTGGCAGCGTAAAACCTGCGCGGCTGCTCCCTCTCCCGCCCCTCCCCCGGCCCACGTGCTTGTGGCCACTGTGTCCCGGCCCCGTGTCCCGGCCCAGCGTCCCAGCCCCACGGGTCGGCTGTGGCAGCGGAGTGAGCATGTCCTGCTGACAGACTGTGCCCAGCCCCACTTTCCTGAGGCAATTCCCTTCCCCACCTGTAACTAGGAAAACAGCAACACAGATGTACACACACAAGCACTGCCCACTCGCAGCTCGCAGGCGCTCCGCATACACGGGCGGGTGAGCGATACTCAGGGACCTAGATTAATTAAGCTTAGGCAGGTGGAGGACAGATCCCCACCTGGTGCCTCGTGCCACACAGGGCCCTGCTCTTTCTTCTACAGTGGCTGTCCCTGTTCCACAGTCCCCGGTGAGCCACAGAAACCGCGCGTCTTCCCCGCAGGGCTGGCCCAGTCCAGCTCCAGAGGGACCGCCAGCACTGCCCCTCGGCAGACCAGAGGCACTGCACATGTGTTGGCTGGGGAACCTTACAAATGCCTGAAACCAAACTGCGAGAAATTTTCCTGGCAAATGCGTGATGTCGCAATGGCGAAGTCGCAATGCAGCAGGGATGTGTTGTATTGTTTTCTCTTCCTTTTCTGTCTTGTTAAACTGTGTTTATCTCAACCACAAATTTCACCTTTTTTCCAATTCTCTTCCCCCATCCCATGGTGAGGGAGCGAGAGAATGGATGTGTGGTTTTTAGCTGCCTGCCAGGTTAAACCACAACATATACATGTGGAAGTACATAATAGAAGCAGTCAGATCAACTCTCACCCCTCAAAAACAACCTGCTCCAGGCCCTCTTTCCCCACCTATATGTTTATATATATGATATGCCCCTTATTATATGCACATAAACTCTATGATGCATTTCATAGATCAGTCCCAGGTAAGTTATCCGTCTTTGAATTAGCTGATCTCTCTATCCCAGGTATTAAAAAAAACCCAAAGCAAAACAAACAAACCACAACCCAAAATAAAACAACAAAACTTCAAAGCAAAACAAAAATGAAACTTCAAAACAAAACAAAGCCTAAACAACAAACTCAAACCCCAAAGAAAAAAATGCCCAAATTTTTCGAAATGCATTGGTAAAACACTGTGACTGTATGTATTGATTTATTTATTAAGGAAATACTGTTTTCTTCCAGCTTCCCCACAATCATGATTCTGAACTGACCTATTTTCTCCAAGTTGTGAGACCTTTATGACAGGTCATGGCTCAAAGTGGCACGGTGTCACTTGCAAAAAGCAATGCTCATCCCTTGGGTGGATTGATTTTTGGTCTTGGCAGAAAGTCTGATAAAGATAGATTTCAGGACACTTTTTCAACTTTGGGGGTTGCAGACATGATAATTCATAAGATCAAAGGTGTCTGTACTGGTCTTTCTCTAATTTGTTTTCAATGTAGACCACAGTCTTTTATTTCTTTCTTTGTCAAAAGACTTGCCTTTCTTATTTTATTGCCAAAGTAAATGTCATTAATGGAAATGAAGTAGAATAATATTTTTCTTTTATGTATATGCTCATTATAAATGTGTACAATACATTTGACAGTTGAAGGATGATATATTGATTTATTTTCTAATTTCAGCTGTAAAACTCCAAGGCATCTGGCTGGGTAAGCATTTTCACATTCAAAATGTGTTGTCTCTATGAAAGGAATGGATTTTCTTTTTCTCTCTGATGGGACTATTGTTCAGACAAAGTTAATATCATGCTATAGCAGCATGTTTATAGTTTTTCAACACTACTGTACATGTCTGTCTAAATTAAAATAAAATATATTACAACAAGACTCCACTGTTTTATATTTAAGTTTTTTATATTTTGTATTAACTTTCTTTACTTTCCAGGTTAAAAAGACTTTATACATTAGTTTATCACAGCAGTGTATTTGAAATAATTGTTAGACTTTACAGAAAGAGTGTGCCAATAATTATAAAAAATTCTTAACTTCAACTTAAGATTGTAGGACAGGAAATTTTTTAGTTTTTAAAATAATTTTTCCATATAGATTTTGACAAAAATATTGAATTAGGATTAATCATAGCTAAACTTATCTCTAAAAATTTAGATCTCGAATAAAGATGCCTTTCTATTCCACGGAGACACACCCGTATTCTGAGCAGTAACGCATCTAGTTTTGGGCATGAGGAAACAAACTAAAGATTACCTAAGTCTGTTGTAGCAAATAGGGTTTCTATTAGTGTTACACCCTACTTTTCATGGGTTTTGACAAGAATGAATCAAACAGTGCTCCTCATTCTGTAGATTTTCAAATAATGTGTAGATAAGCAATAACTTGATGACTGGTTGTGATAACTAATTGTCTTTGCAGGATGTATTGGTCAGCAAAAAGAAGAACGAACACATCTGTGCATCCTCTGCCTGTTAAATTCTGAGCATTTAATACTTCCATTTCGGAAAAAAACAACTCTACCAACTGTAAAATCAATTGCTGCAATTCAGGGCCAAGGACTGGTGTCAAAACCCAGCAGTCTTCGATTAAGTAGAATCCAAACTATAACAGCTAAAATATCAACCGAAAGTTTGTCTTGACTGTTTCGGTCCAGCCCGGATTCAAACACATTCCCAGCAGAACACAAAATAATTAGTAGATTTTACTATTTCAGTTATTTCCTGTTTTAAAAATGTTGGGAGGGTTTTTTTGTATCACTTACTACATTGAAAAGGCACTATCGTGGGTAACCAGGAGATGAGTGCAGTGCAGAAATCTTTACAAATATGTTACAGATAATTATTTTTTTATTAGTAGAGAAACTAAAGTCAAAATCTTGAGTAAAGATGCAATAAGCCCTTGTCAGCTTAGCATCTCTTTCTTCTATTTAGACTGTAACCAGGTATTGAATCAATATTTTTTGCTACTGCTCACAAACATACATTTGCTTGAAAACAGGATGGCCCAAGTCAGCATTTCTTAGACCTTTACCTTTAAATGGAATTATGCATTAAGATTTTAGCTCTATTTCAGCCATTCTTACTCTAAGAACAACCCAGAATGCATTGCTTGCATTTAAAAGAAAACAACAGTTCTCCTAGTCACACTTAAGATGTGACTTCATCTTTCGCAAGAACAAATGCCTCTTAGATACAGAATTTCCAAATAATATCATATGAAGAAACTCTTCTGCTTTATCACTATGACTACAGAAGTATTGTTATTTATATTTCACAGCTAAATTTGCAACAATCCCCAAATTTGCTTCAGTGTGTTGTATAAGATTTTCATACCAGCATTGTTACAGTGAAAATAAAATAAGTTTTCTCTACCAACTACTGCTATTTAAACAAACAAAATCAACTTAATAAACTGCTATCTGAAAAAGACTTCTATCCTCAAAAATTCTATTGTCTGAGTTAGATTCTGTTTCCCTCAAAGCTGTCCAGATCCCAAATCTTTCTTGAATGACAGTTTTCCATCTGTAGCAAGCCTATGGTTTTGTAATTCTTGAATCTTTTTCGTTTTCAATGTGAATGTTTTCTCATTCATCTGATCAGTGTTGTCCTATGTCCCATCTTGTTCTCCTGTGCCATGTAGTGAAGAACTACCAGGTAAATATGATCCTGAAAAACACCATAATGTGTTTTTATTCTGATCTATGTTCTATTCAAATTAAGGTTTGTTGGATTTGGGGTTTTTTAATCTTTTTCCTCCTGCTAAATGGTTTTAACATCCTGCTCAACGTCTCCCAGATCCATGTTCTTTTCTAAGTGAAGACGATGCACACAGGCAAGTTGCAAGTTAAAAATAGAAAAAAAATTTCCTAACTATCTTATTTTGCTTTCTTCTCCCTCTCTTTTCATATGAATATTTCTGGATGATTCTTAAAGGAATACTATAAAATACTTTGAAAAACAAAACTTGTATTAGAGAGGAAACTAATGAGGTTCTGATCAAAAAAAAAAAAAAAGAAAAAAAGAGGCACTGACTTTGAAACAGAATTTTAAACACTTTTCTTTAGATCCTACAATTTTATCCCAGAAACAAAAGGCTGCTGTGAGTCTCTCTCAGCATTGGAATTGGTAGTCTTAAAACACACGTCTTCAATTCTTGACAGCATGAAGTAAAACCCCTAAAACAGTACTGTAACTACTCAGTAACAGATCATTTTTGAAACCTCGCAAAACAGCTCAAAATAAAAACATATTTTTAAAAACTTTATTTTGAAAGTTACTTTTTAAAATCATGAATTACATGTAACTGCTTCCAAGTGTGAGTCACACACACAGATTCCTGCTTTCTCCATGCTTCTGACTGTATCAGGTAGAGGGTTGAATTTAAACACTCCTCCCAAATTCATGTCATTGTGCCAAAGACAACCTTACACCATGAAGGATGTTTTGGGTAGCTACCGAATTCCCCAGACCACTGAATCTGGCAATTCCTTTTGCCTGGGTGCAGAGTCCATCTGGCCCACGTTCTTCTTTTCATGGTCAGGCAGTAGCAAGAGAGACAGATATGCACAGAGGCACACACTGACACTGCCAAAAATCCCATAAAATATATGTACAGACAGCCAATTCATCTTCCTTCTGTGCTATCAGAGACTGTCCAAAGGAGGACAACAAAGATGTTGAAGGGATTTGAGGAGAAAATGTATAAGGCATGACTGAGGTTGCTTGGGCTGTTTGGGCTGGAGGAAACTGAGAGGAGACCTCACTGCAGTTACAGACTCCTCATGAGGCGAAGAGAAGGGGCAGGCACTGATCTCGTTCTCTGTGGTGACCAGTGACAGGACCTGAGGGAATGGCCTGAAGTTGTGTCAATGGAGGTTTAGGTTGGATATTAGAAAGAGGTCCTTTACCCAGAAAGTGGAATAGGTTCCCCAGGGATGTGGTCACAGCACCAAACCTGACCTAGTTCAAGAAGCATTTGCATAATGCTCTGAGGCACACGGTGTGATTCTTGGGGATGGGTGCAGGGCTATGGGTTGAACTCAGTGACATAGTCTAGAAAATGGGAGGCTCAGATTGATGGAGCGTGGTACCATGGTTGTGGTTTGATCTCTGGGTGGGCGCTCACTTGGGAGTTGGATTAGATGATCCTGTGGGTCCCTTCCAACACAGAATAACCTGTGAACCTGTGACTTGATGATCCTTGGGTCCTTTCCAACTCAGCATATTATGTGATTATGTGATTCTTCAAGCAGCGAGTATTGAGGTTCACAGGAAAAAACACACATGCTCACACTTTTCAGATTCAGAAGCTCACGCCTGTTTACTGGTCACTCCAATATCCGCACAGCTTCCCAGCCTGTCTAATGTTCAGGTCTGGATCCTGTGTCCTTTATGCAGATTTCTTACCACAAACACTACTAGTAAAACTAGGTAACTTGTGAATGTTGCATGTATTTGGACAGAACTGATGCTTTGTGTTAACAATAATGGTTAGAGCATCAAAATTTTACTCCAAATAACTTTTTTCCCCCTCTAAGACTTAATTCTGGCGGTAGAACAGGAAACCCCCCCCACCGTTTGAGGAAAGGAAAGATGTAAAAAACTTAAAAGTAGGAGACAAGAAAATAAAAGGCATTAAAATTAAACCTTTAATGAGTTATTTTAAAACAAAACAAAAAACCAAATGCAAATACACACACATAAAAAAAATGCAAAGAAAGAAAGGAAAAATCCCACACAACTTTAAAATCCTGAAATGAATGACATTCTTATACTGAGTTCACAATAAATAAGATTATGACTAATTTGCAAAAGCTGGTAGATTAAAATTGCTACATCACTGTTCGTTCCCTAGCATCTGACTTTATATGAAAAAAACTTTGATCAAGCAACCAAATAAAAATTACTTACGTTCCATTTTAGCACAGGAGTCCAGATATTTTTCAGATGTTGTTTTCCATGGAAGAGATTCTCTGAAAGGCTACGCTAAAGCACATGGAAGACCGGGAGATAATCTGGGACAGCCAGCATAGCTTCGCCAAGGGCGAGTCTTGCTTGGCAAACCTAGGGGCCTTCTACAATGGAGACTACAACACTGCCCCCACATCATCCTTCTCTCTAAATTGGACAGATATAGATATGATGAGTAGACTGTTTGGAGAATTAGGGATGAGGAATTGGTTGGATGATTGCATCAAGAGGGTAGTGGTCTGTGGCTTAATGTCCACATGGAGATAAGTGATAAGTGATGTCCTTCAGGGGGACAAGTACTATTCAGTGTCTTCATCAATGACATAGACTGTACCCACAAAAATTTTCCAGGTTACACCAAGTTGAGTGATGCAGTTAACATCCCTGAGGCACAGGATGCCATCCAGATGGACTTGGACAAGCTTGAGAAGTTGGCCCATGGGAGCCTCATGAGGGTCAACAGAGCACAGTGTAAGACCCTTGCACAGATATGGTCAGCTAGAGCTTGTTTTTGGAGACAAAACTTAGGAAATAATTCAACTGATGGACACCATGAGACAAAAAATCCATCACAAGTAATGTCTCTTAGCACAGTAGGGCTGAAATTTTTAAAAATTCATTCTTGTCACTAGGCAGATAAGAGTTGAAGAATAGATTTATTGATTAAGAAGCTGACAGTCACTTTACAGATTATCATGTCACTCTAACCAGTATCACAATACCGATTTTCCAAGGAGACTCTAATGAAACTGAAGCCCACAGGAAAAACTATTTCAGATATGAGAACAATTTTCAAAAATAATGTGAAGGATTCTAATCATTACTTAGTCATCTGTCAATATCAGATATTCAAAGTTTAAAAAAAATTCCCTTCCAGATATATTGAAAAATTGTTACCTATGAAAGTATTCCCTCAGATACTTTGTTTGTGCTTTAACAGTTGACATAACAATATATTTATCAGCATAATTTTAAAGAGTTTTAAAGCATACATTTCTCTTTTCTGTCTGTTTTCAGTTTAGCTAGCTACTTGGTTTGTTTAGAATAACCAAAGTATTTAGGTGTTAGGGATTAAGATTTTTTTCCATTCTACACCTTATCACAAGTTCAATGTTTTTTTAGAACAAAGCATAATCGGATCTGACATAAGTATAATGCCTGAATGCTTAGCAACACAAAATAACAGCCCAGTTTGAGGTAAAAGTACTAATTCATGGTAACGAAAGTAAGACTCAGTCTATACCCTCAAGCAGTTCTCTGTGTGTTTTGAATGGTTCACCACAAGTCTAAAATACTCATATGTGGAATTAAAGAATTACTGCAAACAGATTTCAAATGGTCTGTACTAGAAATATTTCTAAAGCTGTTAGAAATAATAATGAGTTATATGTCTCTCCTTATGAATTATTTTATTAACTTGTTTTGCTTATTTTCTTAATTAATTTTAAATAAGTATACAAATTGTTAGGAACTTTTTAATTTTGCAGATATTCGCCTCCCAAAGATGAACATTCTCCCTTTCACCTTTTATTACAATTGGACCTGGTCAAGCCTAGCAAAAAAAATATTTATTCTCAAAATTTTCATTTACATTTAAATTAAATCATTAAAACATGGGCATACTCATTTTTGGCCTCAAAAGCAAGAAATGAACATTTTTTTAGGGTCTGAAAAGTCAAACGTTGAAGTAATAAAACATAACTTAAAAGAGAGAACAGGTTATTTCACAACAGCCTATTTAATTCAGTAGAACAGTGACTCAGTTCAGATAAAATAAACAAAAATTGCATGATTAGGTGAGCCTGGTAGAAGAAATGTTTCTCTATTTTACTTTTGAGGACAGAAAGAGTATAATCATTTTATTCAAAATGTGTTGAGATAACAGTAAAAGTTCTGAGATAGCCCTTTCACAGGATGGGTTTAATTTCTGCAATCCTTAATGACATTTGGAAAATAAAAATGTTCTTTAATATGTTTCACTTGTACATTGGCAATGAGTGGGAGGAATATGATATTTTCACCTTTAGCCAACTGATGGAATGGAAGTTTATGAACCAGAAATATCTACAGGGGTTTTAATATTAAAATTTAATTGGCTTTACAGAAAAAAATTAAAAAATAAAAAGCAGCTTCCGTTGACTTGATTTTGGGAATTGCTTCAGATGCATAAGTTGTATTTCAGACTGGGAATTATCTTTTTATACTTTAGATCATACACACCATTTTGAATGTGGCACACTGACAAAATTCTTGAACATCGTACTTAACCAAATTTGAGAACCCTTGTTTAATTTAACACAACCACTCATACATGTTGGTCATATCAACCCCATTCAGGGCTACAGGTCTGGAGCAGAGTGGCTGAAAAGTGCCCTTGTGCAAAAAGAACCTGGGTGTGCTGGTCCACAGCGGCTGAACACGAGCCAGCAGTGTGCCCAGGTGGCCAAGAAAGCCAATGGCATCCTGGCACATATCAGGAATAGTGTGGAAAGCAGGACCAAGCTGGAGATTATCCCTCTGAACTTGGCACTCATGAGGCCACATCTGGACCCCTACCTGCAAGAAGGACTTTGAGGTGCTGCAGCATATCCAGGAACCGGCAACAAAAATGGTGAAGGGTCTGGAGAATAAGTCACATGAGGAGTTCCTGGAGGAGCTGGTTTTGTTTAGCATGGAGGAAAGGAGTCTCAAGAGAGACCTTTTCACTGGCCTCAGCTACCTGAGAGGAGGCTGTAGCCGGGTGGGGGTTNGGAGAGACCTTTTCACTAGCTACAATTACCTGAGAGGAGGCTGTAGCTAGGTGGGGGTTCAACTCACGGGCAACTAAGGACAGGATAAGAGGACAGTGTTAAGCAGTGCCAGGGCAGGTTCACAACGGATATCAGGAAGAATTTCTTCACAGAAATGATTGTTAAGCATTTGAATGGGCTGCCCAAGGAGGTAATGGAGTCACCATCCTTGGAGGTGTTCAAGAAATGACTGGATGAGGCACTTAGTGGTTGTGATTGGTCAAAGGATGGAAAAATGATCTGAGAGGTCTTTTCCAACATAGGTGATCCTGTGATTCTGTGATTCTCTAACTAGAATACCCTTGCACAAAGAGGTGAAGATTCTTTCACACATCAGCTTTCAAATCTATTCTTTAAGAGATAACAACAATAGTTGTCTGATAAAGCAGATGTTTGGTTGTTTTGGGAGGGCTTTTTGTAATTAAAGGTTGTATCACGGACCATTAATTAAGAAGAGGGAGATAAGAAATTGTATCAGGAGCAGGAAGCTTGTTAAACAAAACCAAACAATGGCAAAGGCTCCAAGATAGTAGACAGAAATCCCAGACTGGTACCATCAACATAAGAAGAGATTGACATGGAATCAAGTTTTGTTTGAACTAAAGAAAACAAGCTGAAACATACACAGAAGTTTACAACTGTCACACGTTATTGAATGTTTATGAATCCAGCTGTCCATAGAACTGATGCTTTGAGGAAGTGTCCGCTCAATCTACTATAAAAAGCCTTGAAATTTNAGTAAGAACGGCTCACAGACTGGTACACTGCCACCTATTGCTGTCACATAAACTTTGAAATCGTATGTCCTAGTGTCACAAAATCCATGAAAAACAGTCAAGAAAGTGCTAAGGAGTTTCAACTCTACAAATAACTCAATGTCAAATGCTTTTTAACTTTGTATTAAAAGTAATGATCGTATTAAATTTTCCACTGAGAATTCAATCTTGCTTTTTGGAAGTCAATTAAAAATCTCATTAATTCTTGAGAGCCTATTTATTGCTGAAATTATTTTGTGTAACTTGTATTTTTGTGTCATCTCTCCATACTTTCTTCAAAGTAATCTTAAAATTCTGCTAAGTGCTTAAGCCTACACATCATCTTGGATCCTTATGATCTTTTATCACACATATATATAGATAATTGCTTTTCAGCACAGTTATTTTATTTTAGGTCTCTTTGCAGAGGAATGCTGTGTTTTCCTTAAAGCATTATGCTAAGAAATCCTCATATTTGCTTCCATTTTTTGATATATATTATTTGAAGGTAGTTAGGAGAATGATATCACATTCTCTTAGCTTGACTTACTCTTTATCAGTTTTATTACTTATTCTTTATCAAGCTCACTCTTGTCAATCTGTCTCTGAGGCTTGCTTTGTACATCCTGAAGGATTCATGTTTATCACGTTCTGCCTGTGAGGCCCGCTTGGTATTTAGCAATAAAAGGTTCCATTGTCAGTTGCTTATAGGTTTTTCAATAATTTAACTCTCTAGGTTGATACTTTTTACGCTTGCATCAAAATTAATCTTTCAGGGAAAAAGAAAATTGATTTGTTCCCAGCCAGGTCTATTTGGCATGTCAATCATTTGGGAGAAAAAATCCCATTTTGTGATAAACAATATATAATAATTCATAGGGAGAAGAGGAAGATTCATTTATATATTGTTATACTTTAGTCATTTAGTGCCAAAAGCATTAGAAAACCGTAAAAATATAATTAAATTTATCTGTCTTGAAGTATATCTACAAAAGTGTAGTCACAGACTTCTCATGGAACAGGAAGGAGTTCCAGCATTCTTCATCCTGAGAAATTTGGGTGGTATAGGCAACCTTTTATTTTATATGTTTTTGTAGGAGTTTGTGTCTCTATGTGTGGAATGTCAACATTAGGAAATCCATCACTTTGAAGCTGGCCAAACTAGGACTCACTTCTAGTAAAAGACAATTTGAATTCACTTTACTCTGCAAGTTGTGTCTTCCTCCTTTGCCTTTTCTGAGATAAGACAGTATCTTGTAACAGATGGCACTGCACAGTGTTTAAGAGTAGAGCTAAACAAAGCTTGGAAAAATCCAATTTAGTTTTTAATGTTGCTATTCTGGGCATTTAACATTGGTTAGCCAACTGTGAAGACTTATGTGCTTTCCTGAGTTGTTTTTTTTCTGCAAATATCATGTACACAAATGTTAAGTTTGAATTTTTATAGATCTGTTAATGTTCCTGGTATGGTATATTTGGCATCTTGTTCTTTGTCTGTTGTTATCTTAGCATGTTGGTTTTTCTTCGAGAAAAAATTATCTGTTTATTTGAAAGATACACATAACATCAGTCAAAACCATTTATTACAGATGATGACAAAGTGACATGGTTTGTGTGCATCCAAATATGCCTCCTTCATAACTAATTCAACTAAATATAAATGTTTCCTAGGGTACATTTTCGTTTTTTCTAAATAATTTAGGCTCTGTATAGATAGTGATCAGTGGTGTTGCTCTTTGTCTGACAGAATGCATTTTGCTATTTAGAATGCTTTATATGAAAAAACGTTGAAAAAGGAAAAGCTGTAAAAAAAAGGCAAGGAAGCGAGGTTTGTAAATTAGTTCCCATGCCAAATTAGATACTTCAGGAGAATAAGGAATATAGGGAAGCATAGAAGTTAGCAAAGAGAGAAATATTTCCTAATTACAAGTCTTCAGCATTACAAAAGGCCCTCCAGATAGTATGAGTCACCTAGATTTAACCTACATATCACGACAATATTGGCTTTACGTGGCAAGGTTTTTGTAGTGGCAAACTGCAGATGTGACTTTTTTGAAAAGATGCCAAAAGCTGTTTCCATGTTGGACAGAAACAGTTCCAGCCATGTATAAAAGGGACCTGCTGCTGCCAAATCTGAGCCAGAGACATTGGTAATGTCTCTGTGACAACATATTTAAGAATGCTTTAAATACCTATGCAGCAACAGCTGCTAGAAAGCACTGAGAATATGTGAGAGAAGCAGTCCTGCAGACACTAAGGTCAATGAGGAAGTAGGTGGAGGAGGTTTGCCAGGTACCAGAGCAGAGATTTCCCTTCAGCCCATAGTAACACAGGTTGTCTGTCTGCGAACCATGAAGGATTCCGTGCTGGAGCATGTGGTTCTAACCTGAACGAAGGTGCTACCCCATGGAAATCCCACATGGGAACAGGCTCCTGGCAGGACCTGTGGCCCCATGAGGAGGAGCCCATGGTAGAGTAAATCCTCTGACAGGACCTATTCTCTTTTGGGTGACCCACACTGAAGTAGTCTGTAGCTGAAGGACTGAAGACCATGGAAAAGATGCAAACTGTAGCAGTTCCCGAAAAACTGAAGTACGTGGGAAGGATTCACACTGCAGAAGGCAATGAAGGATGGACTCACATGAGAGCGATTCCACATTGGAACAAGAGAAGAACATGAGAAGGAAGGAGTGGCAAAAACGTGTGATGAACTGACCACAGAGTCCATTCCCTGTCTCCCTGTGCTGCTTGGCAGAAGGAGGAGAAGAAGTCAAGAGCCAAGTTGATGCCAGGAAGAAGGCAGGGTTGAGGTGAAGGTGGTTTGCAGATTTGTTCTTATTTCTCATTTTCTTGTTCTGTTTGACTGGTAATAAATTGATTTCCCCAAGCTGAGTTTGTTTTGCCTGTGATGGTAGTTGGTAAGTGCTGTCCCTGTCCTTATCTCAACCCACAAGCATTTCATCATACTTTCCTCCATTCTGTTAAGGAGGGGAAGTGATAGAGTGGGTTGGTAGGCACCTGGAGGCCAGTGAAGGTCAATCTATCACTCTCCCTCTCTTCATCTTCTTTCCTACATTGAAGATAAAAGAAGTTCTTTTCCTCTCATCTCACACTCCTGAACCCCATGTAGAGTGACACAAACAGCAAAGGTGTGAAGTGCTGTCTTAATATTTTTAGTTTTTTCTTTAAAAACAGGATTTTACAAAATCAAATACCTCCTTGTTGGACACATTTCTTGTCTTGTATTTTCAGATGATATGAAGATCACAGCTGATTCCTAGAGGCTTTAATTTCCATTCCCTTGGTTTTTTTCCATTTCAAAACCTAATTGCCTACAAGAACGCAAGGAGGTGGCAGAGGGTGAGGAGGGAAGCAGAGAAATGAGACGGGAAAAAGGAAAAGAGGAAAAGAAGAAAAAGAAATTTGACTTCATTTAAATATTATCTTATGAAATCAAGGTCAGAAAATAAATATTTTTAGGTTTGGTTTTATGACGTTAACAATTGTCATAATTAACATCACTATTCATATTCATGTCAGTTTCAGTGTTTTCATAAATTTTGAAAAAAATCTCGAGGAATATGGACATATTTCAATAAGAGCACTTTCTCATCTGGCCAAACATGACAGTCATTTGTGAACCAGAACTAAGCCAGTAAAATAAGCACTCACAGGACCATTTGCAAGTGACATGAGGGCCTTCCAAACCTTACTCACCCTGGCCATCTCCCTAGAGCTTGGTTTGTCTTTAATGAAAGGATAAGGAACCCTAACACTAGTAAGCTAAACGTGAACTGTAATCTGAACTGTGCCCAGCCCTGCTGATCTTGCAAGATGGATCTTGGACCAATGTTATAGATCACATTTTCTTCACTTTTTGAACCTGTCTTATGCTGTTACTGAATGGATGGGCTCAAGATATGGCTTATTTCCTGGCCTTCTCTGTGACTTCTCACTCTCACCAAGGTAATCCTGCTCAGACCCTGCAGAACAGTGCCCGAGTCACTGCTTTGCCTGTCACCCATATCTCCTGATGCATCTCCCTCAGAGACCAGTCCTGCTTTTGCTGCTCCTTTTACATTAAGTTAATGTCAACGCTTCTTTTTTTATCCA
The DNA here is from genome assembly GCA_013390025.1 of Pitta sordida. Lineage (NCBI taxonomy): Eukaryota > Metazoa > Chordata > Aves > Passeriformes > Pittidae > Pitta > Pitta sordida. Next base: position 30,141 of record WEKX01026292.1, read on the forward strand.
TTTTTTATGCATCTTCTTCAAATCATGCTTGGAATGTAGAATCATAAAAGTGTATGTATATATAAAGAATTCCAATTTATACTGAAATATCAGTAGATGTTACTCAGGCATGTGACTTCCATGCTGTTGTCCTCTCAAAGGGATAAAAAGACAAAACCTCAAGAAGATGTCAGCTAAATTTTCCTTTATCTGAAGTTGAATCAAAATAGTATCTCTGGATCTCCAGTATGAAATTATTACAACTTGATTTTTCAAAGAACTCAGCATTATATAGCATCGTAGATTCATTTAGGTGAGAAAAGATATTTTAAGATCATTGAGTCCAAACAGTAATCTAATATTATTTAGTTCATCACTAAACTATGTCCCTAAGTGCCACATCTAAATATTTATTTACAGAATTTTACAGTTTTAAAGTATGATTCCTTTAAATATGAAGTTGTGAACCATGTATGCCTATTGAATCATTGATTCATAGACTGTGAAGAAGACTAAAAATGTATTAAAATTTCAATCAACTACAGAGAAATACTGGAGGTCTTGTTTCTTAAGGTGCTTCTGTTTTCCAATAACTCCTTCCTTGGCTTACTTAATTCTACCCATGCCTTCTGAGCTGAATCGATGATATTTTTGGCTATCAAACTGTATATCTTAGTGAAATACATAGAAGAAATAATTGGTAATGTTCCTTTATGGCCTATTGTATGTTTATCTGTCAGTGGAAAAAATATAAGAGAATCTTTAGCAGCTCTGTGGTTGTTTGCATCACACAATTTTAAACAATATTAAAGGATTAAACATGATCAATTTTCAACCTCATGAGGCCCAAGAAATATTTTATAGCAGTGTCCTGAGCCATTTATTAAAAGCTATTTAAAATCCTGTCAGCAACAAGCACAAAGAGCTTGAGTGCACTCTCAGCAAGGGTACCCTCAGCAGGATTCTCAACATCACCAAGCTCTGTAGGGGAGGGATGTCATCCAGAGGGACCTTGTCAGGCTTAAGACTTGGACCCATGAGAAATTCATGAAATTCAACAAGGCCAAGTGCAAGGTCCTGCGCCTAGATTGGGGTAATTCCAAGCAGAAATGCCAGCTGGTTGAAGAATAGATTAAGAGCAGCCCTGGGGTGAAGGATGCAGGTTTTTTGGTGGAAAAGAAGTTCAACATGTGTTGGCAAGATGTGTTTGCAGACCAGATAGCTGACCATATCCTGGGCTGTATCAAAAGAAGCATGGCCAGCATACTGAAGGAAGTGATTCTGCCCCTCTACTCTGATGAGACTACACGGGGAGTTCTGCATCTAGATCTGGGGTGCCCGAATATAAGAAGGACAAGTGTTGCAGAGAGTCCATAAGCATAATCAGAGCACTGGAGCATCTTTGTTGTGGAGACAGTCTGAGAGATTGGGGCTCTTCAGCCTGGAGAACAGAACCCCCTGAGAAGACCTTATAGAACCTTCCAGTACCTGAAGGGAATCTA
>WEKX01026293.1:8913-34620 GCA_013390025.1 Pitta sordida
CCCTTCAGGTTTTTTTTTTCTTTTCCTCTCTCTCCTGTTTGTATGGGGGGGCAGGGGGGGTGAAGTGGCTGTGGGTGAATCTCCCTGTCATCCAGACAGGGTCACACTGCCACACCATCCTTTATCCTGAAAATTCTACATGGGTCTTCCTATTCAAAGCATCTAAGAGAAGCTGCTGGTCTTTTGAGATGCTGTATATAACTTCAGTATTATTAAAACGTAACAAAAGGTCAGCTGTGTGGTGTGGTACTTCTTGTCTATTGCTCAAGCTATAGTTTTTATTGAGTTACATAATCAAAGAAGATCCCATTACAGCAACATCTAGCTCTCACATTCCAGTTTGATGAGAGCAGTATATATGACAAATAACAGGGAAAAGCTGGTCATGCAGAAAGCAATCATTCCCCTTAACCTCTGTGGTGAATTGTGTTAGGTAAGCTGTGACCCACTCTTCCTTTGGAAAGCAGCTTGCTTGTATCCATTCATGACAGTAACAGTATACCTGTGGGAAATATTATTTTACATTTTTTCCGCAAAAGTAGGTTTAAGTAATGTGAAATGAGCATGTATCAAACACAATTCTATATGGTATGGTTCTACCAAAACCCAAATTGTACAATTTTGAAGGTAGATGTAATGAAACTTTTCTTCAAAAAGGTCTGTGTTTTTCTGTGGGATGCATGGCATTCCTCTGTTTGGCAGTAATAGGAATTATACTTTTGCACAGTGGCCTTAATTTGTAGCTTCAGCTAAAAGCAACTCTTTTCAGTGAAGGTCAGTTTTGTTCTCTTCTAAACCTAATACAACATATATGAAATCAGCAACCTAACATACTCAACAAAATTTTGTTTTATAGTAAGGAGTTCCCAGCCAAACAACTTTTTTTCAGGCCTTGCATTTACAACACCAGCTGTAACAACACTGTGCAAGTGTGCTCAGACGCCATTCTGCCTGCTTAGTGCTACTGAGTGACACTACCGTGTTGAACGATAGAGTGTTTCAAGGTTGCATTACATCAGGCCAGACCAAAAAGTCTGGCTAAGCACGAAGTACAAGTGAAAGACTGACATTCTGGTGCAGTAACTCAGTGTTCTGTTCTGTTCATCTTAGTCCATATATAAAATACAGACCAATGGCAATTTGCAGGGGGAAAAGACTGTTTCTTACGCTAATGATGAAGTTCATCTATAAAGACAAAGAATATTTAAACATTTCTGGTTTTTGAACACTGATATTTTTAAATAGCTGTTTGTTTTGACCTTTTTCAAAGGTTCTGTTCTGCTTCCTGCAAAGGAGTATTTTCCAATGCACCCTCTTTGTTTTGGGCCTGCATTTGATTTCTAGAGAGGTTGTGTGTTTCCTTCAAATTTGAAATGTATTTATTCTAACCATAAGTACTTTTCAGTCTATCACTAACCTTTCTTTCCTACTAAAAAAATTTATGCATTAAAATCTGATTGTAAATTATTTTAAAGAAATGTTAATATATGAAAACTCCAGTGAAGTTGGGTTTGCATGAAAATAACTGAGAATTTACACATGCAAATAAGTGGCATATAGAGTTTTACATCCACAGACTATTGATTGTGTATTGACTGTCTACTTGTGTGCACTTAAACTGTTAAATCCAGGTTAGCTTAATTTGGGATGGATTAACTTCCAGAACTCTTTCTTAGTGAAATTTGAGGAACATCAACTTGGTTTTTATATTTTGCTAGGTAGAATATCAGTCAGTTATAAACAAAATTGTGCTATGGTTCTATCCTGACAACAAAGTTTGAGAAATACACAAATAGTTCAGTATTATGCATTTATTTTGAGTGCTCAGTTAGGCAACCAGTTAGATGTAAAACTGGACAGTAACATTGCAAATGTAGCTGAATTAAAATTAAGACTATGCTACAAATTTCTCTTTGTACATATGTGATGCATGCATGAAGTTTAGAAAATCAGCTCAGAAAACTTAAAGCTCAAATGAACCACAAGGATCAGTCAGCAAACAGACTGAAAATTATGTTGTGTATGATGTCATCTATTTGCTGTAGGTCAGAAAAAACTTCACACTGCTAATTATGGGTATTTATCATAGTTCATATGATTTTGTGGGGCCTTGTCAGTGATCAAAGGTGGTTCTTTGGACGCCTGTCATCAAGTGAGTTAGTAATTGTAGAATAGCTTATTTACTGAATCTAATATGCCTTAAATAGACTTTTCAGCAGTTAGTGTTGTTGATAAAAGGACAGTTCTGTTTTAGTAAAGTTGATTTGTTGCAGTCAGGTACAATAATTATGTTCTCTTATCCATACTATATGTTTGCTCATTAACATATAAAATTATATTACAGCAATTTTAAAAGTCTGTCTTCCCAGGTAATATTCGTGGAGATAGGAATTAAAGAGAAGTGTCCTGTGGAAACTTAATTTTAAAAAGAAAAACAAATGTGACAAAAAATAAAAAAAGACAGTGAAATCCCTATCATACATGTTTACAGCATACTCAGGCAGATTCTTGAAATTGTTGTAAAAAACAGCCTGGAATTTAGTTCTCAGACCAAAATTCTGCATTTGACAGATGAGGTCTGCTCTTAGAAATCATAGTGTACATATGGAATACAAAAACAGAGAAGGATTTGAACTGAAAGTGAATAGTACAACTATTAGATTGTATTACAGGTGACAACATTTCTTCCCCTGCTTCTCTGAGCCTGAAAATACTCTCGTCCTAACCTTGTATCTGGATTCAACCTACTTTCTTAGAATCAGCTTGCATTCTGCCTGGGAAAACCATTTGTGCGAAGAATGACCTCTCTCTGGGTTTTGCAGCTTGTTTGTGGTGTAGATATGTGCCAGTTCAGAGCCTCTGTTCAGTGTTGACTAAGACCTTGAAGAGTTCTTCAGCCCCACTAGGGCACAGAAGAGCTTATTGAGATTGTCAGCCTTTTTTTCCTGCTAGCTACCTTTTTTATTAGGCTGATAAACTCCTGAATTGTTGAAAAGCAGCTGCTCTGAAGAGGATTTAGCTAATTCTCAGGGTTCTTCTGGGTGTGTGGGAGATATATTTACGTCTGGACTATGAAGGTCCCTTACATTGTTAGACCTAGGTGACCTCTTGCTAGATCAAAAAGAGGTTGCTGGAATGCAATTAAAATGCAGTGTTACTTTCTTGTAAAGCCCCTATAACCTAATCAACAGTTCTCTTACCCCATCTTTTTGTCAATTTCTCTGCAGTTTCCGATTTTATTCCAATTTCACGTTTTGATTGTGCCATAATTTGGTTTTACCTTACTGAAAAATTAAAACACCCTTTGAAAAAAAATAAATAAAGAAAAAAGTGTCATGTCTTTTAACAGCTAGTTCTGTGGAGGTTCAAGCTATTAATTTTCACATACTGCTCAAGTAAGCAGAACTATGTGCATTTGATTTTTTCCCTAATAATCTCAGATGTAGTTTTGTTGTAATGTAGTACACAATTCATATTGATTAACATGTCTGTAAGCGAGATATGCATTTTATAGATACATTCCAATGTGAAGCATGAAATCGAACTGTAAATAATTACATTTTTTAAAAGGGTGTGTTTTTTCAGTTCTATGGCAAAATTTGTACTTACTGAAACACAGGTTTGATTAAAACTAAAAACAAATTTACATTTGCAGGAGTTTCAGCACTGTTGTTTGCAATTTGTTATATGCCTTTACCTGGCATGCTATTTCACCCTTCATGACACACATCAATACCTTCTTTATGTCTGGCTATTACCACTCATTTAAAAATCTATTTTACATGATTCTTTCAGCCAAAAATGGACCGTAATGACATAGAATAGAGCCCGTGCTTCATAAATTCTCCAGGAATCAATACTTTGGCTGGGAATTTGTCAGTCTCACAAAGCTATGCATCATTAAACTTTACTATTATTACAGTGGACTCTGCTTCAAAGTTCACTACCTAGCTGATATTGGATGAACCCATTTAAATCAAGGAAAAGATATAAGACACAAATGCTTCTGTACTGACATGTATTTATCCAGATAATGTTTAATTTATGAAATAGAAGTGGTTCTTAAACTGCTTATTGGTTTATGGGCAAAGTTCAGTAATATCATCATTAAAGATTATATGCTGATTACAAGTTATTGGCAAATTACTTTAAACTGAATCCATTCAGATTATTACGAATATGACATATTCTGCCCATAGGATCTTATATATTAATCACACAGCAATGAATTTGTGAGCATAAACATCCCATTGAATTCAGAATCTGTACTCTGTCAAACTACATTAGCAAGAGTGTTTATTGTTATTAGATATAAACAGGTTTTTTTCACATACCTATTTGTAGTATGGGTTTTCTTAGAAAAAATGTAGGTATTTGTAAACAAAAACATTTGTTACATACTATTGATCATGTGGTTTGCATCAGGATTTTGAATGAAATATTTAACTCCCTTACCAACCAGCAAGGATTTTTACAAGGCTTTCAGATAATGAATAAACGATATTTCAAAAGGAGTTTATGGATGACACTCATGAGAAGAACTGTTTATTTCTACTTCTCAAGATTAATCCTGAAAACAGAAAACATACCCACAAATCAGGATTAACTTGCAGAAATGTTATAAGCAGAATGAAAGCTAAATTCAAAAGAAGATTATTTGTATGCAATAAATGAAACAGACTGTATATACTGTCTGTCTCACATGTTTGCTTGATTGACCAAGATTTGAAAGCTATCAGATTCCTTAAGATAGCCTTCCTCAGCTATTTCACAGTGCTTCAGACCTTGGGCCAAATAACAGCTCAGCTGAGAATGTCTGCTCTGGCACCCGCGGTCATGACAGTGTGTGAGTACTTGAGGAAACACTTAAAATCAGGATTAACCAAGTATTTTCTCAAGCACAAGGGTCAGAATTGACTGAATTCGTTCAAGGGCCTCTTGGTTCTTCTTGCCTCAAAGAAACATGGACGTATACAAGTCTCCAGTGAAATCACAAGCTTCTAAAAATGCAAGTATTTTTGTTAGTCCCTTGAGAAGTCACCTGCAAAAAGATAAAGGACAAAATCAATGATTTGTTGGCAGGCACACACACAGGCACATGCCCTCTCTATCCTCTCCTTGGGGTTGCTACACCTGCTTGTCTGCTGTGTCAGCATCATCTCTCACACCCGGGAGATCAAAAAAAGGAGAAAACAAAAAGGGTCATTAGTTAAGAGGCACAGGTGTGAAGAGACTTTCTAAACCATAGACTTTCTGCACCTGCTCTGAGGAGCATTGCTGGGAATTGGGACAGGTGTACTAACCTCCAAGCCTTGCCAGGCTTGCAGGGATTGCTGGCTATGGACACTGAATATTGTCTGTGCACAAGAGAAAATGCTGGTCTCACTGCTCCTTTGTGTTGTGATCCAGTGCATTCACAGTCCAGGGCAAATTATGGCACTGTGATCACTTGCAAAGCTGTAAATGGTCTGCAAAATAAGCTCTCATTTAAAGCTGGAACAAATTCTGCAGGTCTCACCTCAACTAGAGAGCCTGCATTTTAAAAAGTGTGCTCCTGCTTTGATTGCCTTGTGCATTTTTCTTCTAAATCATAAATACTGTGAAGAACAAAAATACATGACTAGGCTGAAATATTGCATTCTTACCAGGCTTCCCTCAAACATGTTTATTTCAGTTTGATTTTCGTTTGGTGGTTGGGTTGGGTTGGTTTGGTTTGGTTTTTTTATAGGTATTGGGTTCCTCTTGCATACTTTTTCCAGAGTAGATTTGGTTACTCAATTATTTGCTCATATTTTGATGGTGTGTTGAAGGTATCCACAAGATCAGGTTTATAGTTCTAGACCCAAATTTGTGTGAGGGTTTAGTCAGATGGCAAAGTAACTGTGCTGGGATCAATGTTCCAGTGATAAACACGCTGTTTGGAAATCATTGATGCCCCACCAAAATCTGCATTTTGGTGTATTTCAAGTGATCTTACAGCAGAAAGCCAGACATATCTCTAATCTCTCATGTATGCCCTTTCTTTTGATGTATCTCTGTACACAAATTATGTTACATAGATTTCTCATCACAGAGAATACTTGAACTAAATATAATTAATACAATAGAATTTGCAAGTGAAACAGAGTAGAGAATGATACAAAAAGAGCATGACTTACAAAACAGGGATGTATATGGCATGGTTGATAGAAGATCCCTAAGGTTTTAGAGAAATTATTCAGCTTTTCATTAGTATTGAGCACTTCCTCAGGGACTCCAGCTACATGGAACTGGAAAGATAAACTTACCCTTTCACACACAATTCCATTTAAAATCTTTTACAGCATTTCCAAGTCAAAGGATATGAGAGAGATGCAACTGCTGTATTCATTATTGTCTTAGTATTATTTCATTTATAGCACATACTTACATGGCTGACATTTCAAATATAAAAGTCAATCCAAGGCCTCTATTCCTGGCATCTCATAACCTAATCTAATAAGCGCAAATCACATCTGAAGCAAATCCACTATAAACATGTATAGTTCTATGAGGAAAAAAAATGTGTGAACATAAGAGAAATGTTGTCCAAGAAATGTTTTTTGGTTTGATTTTTGTTAGCCTAATTGCTTTAGTACTACTGTCCTGTTAAGGAGAAAAGAGTGGCAGTCAGTTGTTCTTAAGCAATGATAAAAGGTGGAAAGGGACAAAAAGGAAATGAAGGAAGAAAATTAGGAATTGAAAGAGGGTGTATGAGGTCACTGGATGCACTAGGGAAATGGGGAAAAGGGTTGGCTGCTTAAGGCAGAGGCAGCAGCCTGGAAGAGAAAGTATGAAGTCACAAAGAGACAAAAGGAGCACAGCACAGGGCAGAGTCTGCAGTGAATATGGAGTGTCTGGGGAAGCAATAGAAAGCCGGAAAGGAGATGTATCAGGATTAAAATCCTTGCAGGGGATTCCTGAATATTAACAGCAAAAATTGTGTGTTCTTTTAAAGGAACAGACAGGTGTTTAGTAAGTGCTGATGTTTGGAGCTGAGAGTGCAAAAAAAGGCTTTGCTAGCTTGACATATACAGAAGTCTGTGGGACACATTTTTTCCTCCAAAGCACCTGTATAAGTGGTGCACAACTATTGCTACAGGCCCTAGGCTGAAACAGCAGATGTGCCTTTGTATTCACCTTTTGAGTCTACAATGCTTTGTGACACATTCTGAATTTACATGGGGCCAAGCCAAAAGAAACATCCCTGTTGTCCCTCCCATAGCCTACTCACCCATTTGGTCCTTAGCTGGCTAAGAAATGCGACCTTTCAAACCCACTGTGAAGGTCGTCTTTTTATGCATGAAGTACAATCCTGACCCATTTGAACATTAATAGTAAGGTTCCCACAGATGTGGTGAAACAAGGGATTCATCTCAGCTGTCAGTGGCTACCAGCAATCCCAGTGTTTTGAAGTGTTTTCTCTTTAATATTACTACATAGGGGATGCTGATACCTTTCTCACTGCCTCTAGCATATCTAGTTTTTGCTTTCCGCATGTATTGAAGTAGGCAGTCCTACTACTGTTTCTTTAGTCTTTCAGATTTTAGAGTTAGGAGTGATTTTTTTTAACTGTCTGCCTAAATCTGTTCTGTTGACATTTGAGGAACATCTATTGTACTTCAAGCAAACATAGTCTTATAGGAAATTCCTCTTGGACTGCATGAAGAATATTTTTAATAGAATTTTCTCTATTAAATGCTCTACTGCATTTTTTAAATGTCGTATATTTGGTACAACTTTGTATTTTATTGTATAGGGGTTTGGAGTAATTTTTTTCCAATTATGTATATTTACTATCCCTTTGTTTTCTTCTGCAAGACATTTATCTTTTAGGATTTAGGCACCTCTTTTTATGACAATTCAAATTCTCTTTGATTTTTTTGGTTTCCATATACTGCCAAAACTTTTCAGAGGGAGTTATAGATATTGCATTCTTTATGCAAGCAGCTCAGAATTTATAAATTCTTTTTGAAGTGTCGGTCAGTAAATAAGTAATTTTTTTCTTTAAAATTCATTAAGAGTAAATGGCTAGTGGGAACAGTTCCTTTTCGAAATCCATAGTGCTTGAAGTTCTTTCTCTGATGCCTTTATCATCCTTGCAGAGTTCACGATTACATATTTGACTTCAATTTACAAAAGCTTACCACTAGGGTAAAGGTAATATATTTGGTGTTTTGATATAATCTATTTTGTGAGCACTACTGTCAATATCTATAAACTTCTCTCAATACACCACACGAATGTTAACATTTTCCTCTTGACTATTATTACCTCCTAAGCAGCAAGGATGTTCAGGAGAGAAGAAGGAAAGGGATGTTTCGGATGATTTGCCAGCTACAGCCCAGGGGACTACAGATGCGACTAGTCTTATTTTTATATTTATTGTAAAATTAAATGTTGACATAAGGTCTGAGGGATTTGCATGAATACAACAACATCATTATTAAACAGCTGAGATCCTTGAATTTTTCAGAACTAATTCCAGGGGGGGAAACTGAGAGCAGAGCTCATGTGAAAGAGTGGAATGAATAGTGCCTCTTGTTTTCTTAAGAAATTATTCTGTACTCTTGAAAAATTATCGGCAGTGGTAATTTCAGTGCTTCTTTCATTTAATGTTTTTTCGTTATTCACGTGAAGTCTGTAAAGCCATGTAACATGCACATTGGTCTTTTTTGCTATACCAGGTGCCAATTTTATTGCAGAATATAAATGTGTGTTATACAGAAACCCATTTTTCTCCTCAGACAATAGCAAGATATGTTTGTGTTGTTTTAAATAGCACTGGCTATATTAAAACATCTGGTTACAGAGAAGGGTTGTATTAAGCAAAGGGTTATGCCTGTCTCTCCTGGCGTATTCAGGACACAAGGTCAAATTTTGCATTAAATGGGTGAATGAAGGGTGAGATGTCAAGACAGGTGTCCCTGGCTGTGCTGTCAAATGTTTAAAACCGAACATCTGCTGGCAAACTCCAGCCAAACCCAGCAGTGGACCAGAGCTGGGTAGTTAGGGTATGTGCAAACTCCCTTCCCACATAGATGGTATATCTTTTAAACATCAGTTCATAACCTTAACAGCTCTCCTCTTGTGGAAATGCAGGGCCTTGGGGAGCTACAATGCAAAGAGCTTTTCTTTTCCATAAAGGTCTCTCCCCAAAGGCCTAGCACTCTCACTGGTTTAATAGAGCTGCATCAGCCAGCAGTTTTGTGGTCCATATACTCACCACAATAAGCAACAGTGCATGAGCAAACGTCTATGTGTTAAAAGCATGTACACTCATTGACTGAAATTCAGAAAGTCTAGTAAACATCCCTTCATCCAGGCTGAAGATAATGTATAATTATCCTTTTTATGTTACTTCATGCCACCCAAATTGTGGTTGCATCAATGTAGGTAACTTCATTAACTCCTGGAAGAGTCCTGCTGAATCCCTTCCCTTTTCATTAAGTGAGCCACTAAAGGATCAGTATAAGTGAGAAGCCCAAGACAGGTGCTACTAATTGTGGAGTCAGCTATTAGAAACAGAAACTCCTCTGTCCTGGAGCAGTGGCAGATTGATGTTCACAGCTGTTCATAATGTTATCAAACACTCTTACCACTAGCACACACCTTATTCAGTAAGCACTGCATATAGAATATAGGAAATAATTAGTTCTGCTTATCAGTAAGACATCTGTAGATAATATTAGTAGCCACGTTTCAAATTTTCTATAATGAAAGATTTGCAAAAGACAAGTTTGCTTCAAATCCCTTTTCAATTTTCAAACCTACATTTCTTCTGATTTTACTAAAATGACCAAGAATGCCAACTTGTTATTCAAAAATCCTGAAGGACTGACAAGAAGTAGTGTATTAATTTTTTTCTGTCTTTTGTCAGTCTTTCTTTCAAGCATGGAATTTCAGCATTAACATTTGGAAAGCAAGGTCTCCTCATCACAGCTTGCCGAATTCCAATGAAGACTTTGCAACTTGTCAGTAAAGCTTCCAAAGCGTTGGAGGCAAGAAAGCACAATGCATCAACATATTTCCAAATTTCATTCACTCCCATCTTTGCAATTCTTAGGAACATGGAAAGTATGTCCAAATTCTTGTCATATGTCTTTACACCTATTCTGTATGTCTTGTTGTCCTGCTTAATCAGCCAAGTAAGAACAGAAAAGCTAATGCTGCTCACTCACTTTTTCCAGCTATCCAAAATAAAGACCATACACTGAGCCAGGCTATTTCTTCACATCCATTTCTTCTTTATGTGTGACTAGGTAGAAAGAAGGGAGGACAAACCTGGCCTTTGTACCAGGACTCTTTTCCCTTCCCCACTTAAGCTCTGTTCTTCTATGTCTGATTAAGACAGGTACCAAGTCAGATAAGGGGGCAAATCTGACTTTCACTACTGCAAGAATATAGCTGTTATGGAGCAAAAGAAGTGAAAGTGAAGGATGATTTAGTTCTTAGCCATGAAAACATTGCCTTACTGTATTAATTATGTAGCTAGAAATGACTACTCTAATATCTATGTATCGCAGAGTATGGACTGTCCCTGAATTGATCCCTCCTTAACTGTAACAAATCTTCCAGAAATCTGTGATCTTTTATTTCTAAAATGTTCATCTTAGAAAATAAACCACTATTACATGTTATGCCTTATTCATAACTACACTGAAAAGTTCAATCTTGCTTTTGGGGTCTAGGAGACACATTTATCCCCTTAGTGCTACAAGACAGCCTTTAAAAAAGCAAATCCTTTTCCTTCACTGAGCAGAAGGTAAAAAGGAATGACTGGAAAAGGCCTTAGTGAATTGGGGCACAGTTCTAGGGAGGTCTCCAAGCTTCAGTAAGCAGAGCTGAGGAAAGCTGGGACAAGGTTGATCTAATGAGTGCATCATGACCCAATGAATCAATTGGTCATTCCAGCTGTGCTTTGCCTCTCCAGCTTATTTAAACTGATTTGTTCTGCCAGTTTATTGGTACATTTGAGTGATTTTTCAGAATCCATCCTTGTTGTTTAGACTCTCCACAATTTCTCCCTAATTATGTCATCTCATCTCTACAGTCATCTTTATGGTTTTAGCCCCAGCACGACTGTGTTTATCCCCTTTCCTATTGTGCAAAGTGGTTAGGTCCATATTCATGGCAATTTGCATCACTGACGGTAAAACTGGAAGGTCCGTGTTAAAGACGAAGCCATATTTTGTTGAGAATAGTACTTAACAAGTAACAATTTTTGGAGTGCTGATAATCTGCTTCTGTTCAGCAAACCTTTTGGAGTAGAGATCCCCAGTAGAAATGAACTGTCTTAATGGGAAAGAATTTGAGAACATTTTATCGTAAACAGTTTGGTATGCCCTAGGAATATGCGGAAATATCTTTCTGTGTAACGCAGAGAGACTTTGCTATGGGAATCCTTAAACTTAGGCTGAGCTAACCTGTGAGTTCAGATGTAGATGCCAATCATTTGAGTTAGCTGTGCAGTATAAACTTACTGAGAAATAAAGCACAAGTGCTAAGGCACATCTGAACCTCTTTCTGTGGGCTTCTATTTCCACTGTCTTCCAGTAGAACTGTAAGATTTTGTTACAGCCACATGCATATTAAAAGCTAACAAACTAATCTGTATTTTTTTTATAAATCAAAAGTCAGACTGATAGCAATGTGTCATAAAAGACATAAAAGCAACCAAAATCTGAACTCTAGAAGAAAACTAAAATGAATGTCATCATTGACTCTCTGAACATCCCTTCTAGAAAACTGAAGGAAGGATATTTTTGAAGTTTGAGAGTCCAATTTTGAGGGATGGGATATTGGTTTGTACTCAGACATCTTCTGGAAATTTTCTGTGAGTCACCCCCTTAATTTTGCAGGATTTGATACTGCAAAGAAGTAAATCACCATATAATACAATTCAGGATTGTTTCCAAACCTTGCAAATGTTATCTGCACTATTTTAAGGTCCACTTACATAATTTCTTAAACTGTGCATTAATGTGAACTGTGACTATCCCCATGAATATTTAGTGTATAAGAAGTAGAGAATATTTAAATACAATTAGTATTTTTATTCTTAGTAAGTACTGGTGCAGTTCTAAAGATAATGGGATTATTAAAAAATGTTAATTACTCTAATTCGCTCCAGTCTGATAAGAACTCAAGTTAGGTATTCTTCTCTCTCTTTCTGGGAAATGGCATCACTGTGTCTCTGAACTCTTAAACATAAATATTTTAGTGTTAGAATTTCTGAGAGAAAAAGAGGTTAAATGATTGATTCCTCCTTCGATATCCAAAACTACCCAACTGCAGCTGAAGAACAGTCAGTGATATTATTTCAATTTTATTCAACTTGTTTAAACTTAGGTTTAAACCTTTAAAACTTAGGTTTTAACTTAGTTTTTAATACCCAAACCCATAGGAACATCCAAACCCATAGGAAGCATACGGTAGAAAAAAAACCCCACAGAATATGCTGAGTTGGAAGGGACCCACTAGGATCACTGAGTCCAACTCCACAGGACCATTGCCAAGAATCACACCATGTGCCTGAGAGTGTTGTCCAAACACTTATTGCACTCAAACAGGGTTGGCGCTGTGGCCACTTTCCTGGCAAGCTTGTTCCAGTGCTCAACCACCCTCTGAAGAAAAAAACCTTTTCCTAATATCTAACTGTAACAACCCAGTTTCAAAGCTATCTAATCTTAACTGGGAAAATTACTTTTATTTATGGCTTTAAATGATTTTAAAGCCTTTAGATTTGTTATAATCTATGAAGACCTATCCATATAAAATGGTATAATGTATTCTCTAAGAGAATTTCTTTTAATTTAGTGAGAAAGTAGAGGTTTTGATAAAGGGGTTTACAGGAACAACATAACAAAGGAAAAGCATTAGCAAACACCAACCCCATATAATTTAGTGAAAGTATCATTAAGAGCATTACCAAACAAATATACAGTCCACAAAACACCCAATCTAAAGCAATCAGTAACTCAGCTTAGTACAATACCAGTTCCTTTGGTTTTAAGTTACACACAAGCGAAAGGAAGAAGAAAAGAGATAAAAAGAGTGAAGAAAGAAAAAGAGAGAAAAATAATTATCTCCACAGGTTACATGTTGTCATGCCTTAAGCCTGAAAGGAGGCTCTGTGACTGTGTTTTTATATGGTTTGACTGCTGTGGCCACCACCCCAGGTGGGACAACTAGTCCTCCTACCATTCAGTGCCCTCCCAGCCAGAGTGACGGGTGCTGTAGGCTGCCAGGCAGGCTGTCAGGCCACTCCCATGGTCCTCAGCCATGTGCTTTAGCCATCTGGGCTCTAGACCATGTGCCCAGTGGGCAGGCCTGGACACGAGCTTGGCAGCTGCAGGCCCAGCCTTTTTACCACACGTACACATGCACACACACACACAAAGCTGGTTTGTTCTGACCGAAATGATTAATGAAGTGAGACTCAAATCCAAGATCTCCCACCAACCTAAACCTCTCTTGACACAGCTTTGTGACGTTTCCTTCTGTCCTGCCACTGGCCTCAAGAGTGAAGGGATTGGTACTCGCCTCTCTGCTTTGCCTTGTAAGTTGTAGGTCTTCCCTCAGCCTCCTCCAGGCTGAACAGACCAAGAAACCTCAGTCACTTCTCACAGGTTCACAGGTTCATAGGATATTCCGAGTTGGAAGAATCACCTAGTCCAATTCCCAAGCAAATGCCCAAGCAGGGATCAAACTCACAACCCTGGAGCCATGGGCACCACGCTCCATCCATCCAACCTTCCCATCGCCTAGACCACGTCACTGAGTTCCTCATCCAGTCTTTTCTTAAACATCCACATGAGGCTTCTCCTCCAGACCCTTAAGTGTTCTCATGGCCCTCCTCTGGACACTCTCTAATAGTCTTTTTTAAAAATTTTCTTTTATATTGTGGTGCCCAAAAATGCATACAATATTCCTGGTGAGGCCACACCAGTGCAGAACAGAGCAAGACAACAATCTCTGTAATCTATCAAGGTATCTCTGCAGAGTCTCCCTGTCCTTAAGGGAGTTGATAGCTCCTTACAATTTAGTGTTGCCTGCAAAATCACTTAGGAACCCTTCCAGACCTGCAGCTCAGTGTCTAATGAAGATGTTGAAGGGAATTGGGCCAGGGATGGAGCCCTGCAGAACCTCCCAAGTGAGAGGTTGCCAGTCTGATGTTACCCCATCCACTTTAATCCTTTGTAGTCAACCTGAAAACAAGTGATTTAGCTACAAAAAATTTTCAGTAACTTAAAATCAGCATCATTAAAAGTAATGTAATTTTGTTTCACTGCTAGTGTGGGGACTGCATTTAAATTTCGTCCTTGAGTTTGGACTTGGTTCCAACAACATAATCTTATTATTTGAGCTCCTTGCAGCTTCCTAATACTAAAATATAAAAAGTTGATGAGATGAAAAAATTCCAGTTAGGCAAAAATTTTTAATTATCCATTTTGTTTGGTTTAAATTGAAGTTCTGCATTTTGATTGGAGGAGGAGGTGAAGGTAAATATCTATCACTCAGTAAAAACATTTTTATTCAAGCATAATCAGTTATTTCCAGAAGTGAGGAACTATTTACATGCCAGAAAGACTACTGCATGAATTGTAGGAGGGTATCATTGGTTACTGTCCTTACTTCAAAACTTTCAGAAGCTTCATTTTTAAAATGCTGATTAACATGGAAGTTAAAATATTTTCTGTCTTTATCTTGTAGATACACAATTTTATTCCTCTGTATGTCATGTCTCCTTCGCTCCCACTCCTCCATAGGATTGTGTAAATTACTGTAGGAGTAAATGCTATATTACCTAAGGAGAGAAGAGGTAGGTTTCACAAAGGAAAGCCATTTAAGGCTCTTTTACCTAGGAAAGCTATGTTCACAAGCGTATCAACAATGTAAACCCCTCAATATTCTCTTCTTTACATACTTCAACATCACTCATTTAATCTAAAATACCAGTTCAAAAGGTGCAGAGTAATTAATATTTGAACTTTCAGAAGACTGCAAATAATTCTAATTGTTTGATGGTTATTTTTATGGTGGGAACACTTATTTCCCAAACTTGAATTTTGATTGACAAACTCATTTCTTGTTAAAATATCACATAGCCATCAGGTGGTTAAAAGCTTTCAGCTGTTTCTAGCTTTGTCTGGGTTTGAACCAGTGACCTAAAGGCAAAAAGCTTTGTATCTCATTAGCAAAACCCTCAGCTATGCTGTGCAGCCATTCAGTTCAGTTCAGTTCAATTTAAATGAAAAAATTTAGCTGTGATATGAAACATAAGAGAAGCATTTTACATTTAATTTAGTGTGTGTGTGCTTTTTTTTTAAATATTGGTAGACGGCGAGAGATTCAATAGGGAGATGATTTAAAAAAATTAACTTGTAGCCATTGCCATGACTATTTAAATGTAAGAAAACTCTGATCTAAGCAGTGTTATTTCCTGCTGTGACTAAAGAAAAAGCAGAAAAAATCAACTTTCCTTCTTTGCTGTTCTAACATATTTCTAATAATAAAGATTATTGTCTTTGAACTCTCCCAACCTTTCTCTGCTCTCCTTTGCTAAAGCTATTAAAATGATTAGAACTTCAAGGAGAGTTACAGTGTTAAAATACTTGACTTTTCCCTTTCTCCAAACAGAACAGGCTGGTTTTAAACATGGCCCACATCACAGTAATCCAGTCTAACTCTTCTATCAGTCTGGCTAAATTTCTTCAACAGCTTTGCCCAAAACTGTGTTAAAAAACATAAATCACTGGATTAAACCTGTAGGGAATGATGAAAGCTGAATTCATGTATATACATGTGGTGGTACAAATGGACTCTTTTATTGTTTAACCTGAATGAAAGCAATAAATTTGAAACAGGTTTAACTGATGATATTGGTAATCCACAACAGATTTCATGAATGTTGTTGAATGAACATTGGTTTTGTTGAGTAATCTCTCAGATTAAAGAAGGGACAGATAACTCAAACAGTCTGTTGAGATTCATATCATTTTCCTGTTTAACTTTTGCTCTGAATGAAAACTATAGTTGTCATTGCATTTTTTAGTAATTAATAAATAACATACTTGTTAGAAACACTTATTAAAAATCCAGAAAGCCCACATTATTCCTCTCTAGAATAGACATTCTCAAGAGCAGAGAACTTCTTCGTTGAATTTAATTTAGTTCCAGCTAAATGTAGAATTTTAATTCAGTTTGTAATTTTTGGGAGTCTTTACAGACTGTGTTAATTCCCCCCTTGAATTGTAGGGAACATGATTCTCCTATAATTTATTCTGTCCTATAATTTAGGAAGCCCTTTCCTGACAATTATGTGAAAGCAATATTTAGCTGCAGGGAACCTTTATGGTGATTTGAATTTCTAGATGAGAAGGATTTGAGCGTAAGCAATTGTGGGTGTGTGCTGACACAGGCATCATTACTACCTTTGTCTCCATTTGATAATGATAGAACATGTAATACAAGTATATGGCAACAATATGCTAATCAAGAATATTTCACCAATGGGAGAAAAAATTATACTGCAGAATGAATGATTACACCAACAGATCACTGAGATAACCAAGCAGGACTGAAACACTCACACTGAAAACATTGAAAAATAGTGGTAAAGACTTGCCTTTGCTGAAATTTGTTAAAGTAAGAAGCAAAGTTTGCAATGACTGTGGTAGAGATTGGAGTCCTCTTGTGTGGGGGTAATTTAAACGAGAGGAGAAGAGATTTAGAAATAGCTCTATGGAAGTTGATTTTGTCAAGGAGCTGTTTTGACCTCCTTATCCATCCTGGTCATGTTTGGGATTATAATACACAGAGCACCATGCTTGGGTTTTTATATTTTAATAACCCACTTGAGCCTCGCATCTAAAAAGATAAGTTGGTATGTAATCTGTGAAAAGAGCAAGGTAGATTGAATACTTGTAAAGTGCACATGGAATGTACACATATTCATGTACACTGCAATGAAATCAAGAAAAGGAACTGCAAACATGGTGTATCGAGCTTTTAATAAATATTGCATCACATATTTTATGTATTACCTTAGAATAAAGTTCTGCACATAGTTATTCCTTTGCTTCTCATCAAATGTCATTGATGTATATATTTAACTCATTTGGTTATTAAGATGTATGTTTATTTGACAGCCAAAAAAATCACTCTACTACATTTTTGTCCAATACCAAATCAACAAGATATTAAATCATCTGCTTATATTTAAAATATCCGTGTTACCTCATGTAAAACAATGAGAATGCTCACATGGTTTAAGTTAGGCAGGTGCTTAAATATCTTCATGAGTTCAGTGATAACTGTGTAACTATGGCACACTGTTTCCAATGTCATAGAAGATCCTTAAATTTTACTTGCCTATCACCAGGAGTAAAATTTGCTCCATGCTGCTTTTTCTCCTGCTGTGTATGTTTTAATTCCTGAACCACACTCTCCACATTAAATATTTCTCTATGACAATTCCAGTAACATTTTCTAATCACAAAATAATATTTACCATCTTCCCCCATGCGGTTTCCAGAACAGAGGGAGCTGCTGCAGTTCTGCAGAGGTCATGAACCTGCTTGATGAAGCACAGATGAATATAAAGTATTCTACTGAGCTTAACAGGCTTTATTAATGTGCAGATCCAATACACATTTTTATTTAAATTCATCTAAAGGCTAAAGGACACATTTTTCAATTTTTATTTTGCATTTAGTTTTGTGAGATTAATTTTGCGTTTTTTTGAAAATGAAGTATGATTGGATATCTACAAATTACTTTCTGTTAATTACAGCCACTGTACCTCATAGTGGTTTTGGACTTTTAAGGTAAGAATCAACTAGCAATTTAATTTGAAATAGACTTGCACAAAATTCTCTCCTTCTTGTTCCTAATCCATATCTTCAATCTCAGTTTTGACTGATGCAAAGTTTACACTTTTTTTTTCAGAAAGTAAAAAATTATTCTTTAAATATAATTTTTCTTTTATTTACTCCTTCTCATCTGTTAATAGAGTTGCATTCATAAACAGCAGTATTTCTCACATTGCCATTGAGGAAGGATTTTCAAGGGGAGTAAGTCAGTTTGTCTGAACATTAGTCATTGGTGTGTGACAAGTTGTTTAAAGGTATTTAAATAACTAAAGAATTAGAGAAGTAATTTTTGAGGTTTTTCATAAATATTTGTTGATTTGGTGACTGAAAGATGCCTTATATTGAAGTGGATGTATTTTAAATTCACATATGTGTAACTTTAAGCAACCAAGCCTTTGGCACTGAAGTCTGGCACATTTCCTTTGCAGTACAACTGCTGTGTGAGATGTTATCATTTCCCACTGTTTCCCCACTTCTAGAGATTGCAGATTCCACTGGAGAGCAGGCAGGTTGAGACACACACCCACATCCCAGTCAAGTCAGTAAGGAGTCTGAGGGCTTTATTTTAAACTGCTGTCCAAGGCACCTTTAATCTAAGTTCCGAGACTTTGCATTTAAGCGGCTGAGAAGCATGTATGCCTTCTGCTCCCTGTACTCAACAAAGGGGCAAAGCATATAGTGGGACAAGGTATCTGGCAATTTTCTGCAATTACATTTGCTGCAGCCTATTGGTAAATACCCTTAGCCATCTGAATTCCTGTTTTCAAAAATATCATAGGCATTCCTAAAGGATTGGCTCTTCTTAATGTGTTTAGGTGCTGAAATTACAGCTGGTCATTGCCAAGAGGTGGCATGTTACAGATTGTACCCATAAAACCACAGCTGAATAAACTTTAGCTGCCATTTCTCTCCTAGAGTTCAATCTTAGAAAGAAATGGTGCATTGCTTCCCGAAAGCAGTAGTGAGATGCCCACTGAGCAACTTTACAGATGCCAATCCTGCCATCTGGCACAGCCCCACACACTGCAGGCCAGTAATATATCCCAGAGAAAAACTAAAATGAATTGCATACTGCATTCCAATGATCCTTCTATTTATCAGTGAAGAAAAGATATGTGTGCCAATTAGGATTTGCTATTGTTTCTAAAATATAAAGGAGCCAGCCAAAACAACAGGACTTCTGCTCTATAACCAGAGCCATTTTCTGAAACTGAAGCTTCATCTGCTCACCAGATCCACCAGCCCCCTTTTCTGATGCCTTGATAGGAGCAAACTCATAGTTATTTATCTTGTCTCTCTTGCCTTCTCATTTGTGCTGAATCTATTGCAGATAAACATACCTAATTTTAGTATGTGAATGTTTTGTTTCACTAAAGTTTTAGCTGCTTACACTTTAATTCTGACTTGTTGATTCTGGACATTGACATTCAGATGCCTAGGTTACAGGACCAGATCTTTAATTGTAGAAGGAGTTGGCACAGCTTGAGGATTTTAAGTCATCTTTATACTTTTTGATCCTGAAGGATTTTAATAATGAAGCATGTCAGACCTGTTCTTGGGCTGCTCTGTGGCATCAGGAAGTCATTGCATCAGTCTGAAGCCTGCCTAGGTGCAAAGTCAACCTTCCTTCTAGCTGTGTTGTCTTTGCTTGTTGCAAAGTTTCATAGCAAAGTAAAGGGATTTTGTTGTAATTTCTATCAATGTATAAAAAGACTCTTCCTTTGTTATCAGAATGTCCAGATCTTTGTTATGCTGTTATCTACACTTCAAGAAAGAAGTAGAAGGCAAATACATCTTGTTACATAGAATCACTTCAAGCAAAAACAATTACAAAAGCTTGCCAACCTTATGAGGAATGCTTTAAACTATGGGATATGGGAAAACAACCTTGCAGTTACATAAAGGCAGAGAGGTTATAGTTAGCATGTAGGGTAGCTTAACAAGAGGAATGGAGCCATCACAAAGGCTAAGTCTCACCCTGAGGGCCAACCTCAAGTGCACAAAAGGACATAGCCTGGGAAATGAACAGGAGGAGCTGGAGCTCAATGTGTAATTGCAGAACCCTAACCTCTTCTGGATGACCGATACAGTGGAAGGGCTTATAGGACTGGAGTGCAGTTAGGGTGGATGCTACAAGCTCCTTAGGAAAGGAAGGCATGGAAGAAGGTGGCAGGAGGAGTGCCATATGCATGAAGGAGGAATTTGGATCACTTTTCTAGAAGCTTTTCTAAACAAGAGGTGTCAGGCTGAAAGGAAGAACTTTTAGGGGAATTGGTAGGTAGAGTCCCAAGGGAGCCATTGTTGAAAGAAAAAGGAACTCAGGAAAGCTGGAAGATCTTTAAGGACTGCCTCATCAAAGCACAACAGTGTTTATCCTAATACACAGAAAAACATTAATTATCAAGAGAACATCTTGGTTAAACAAGGATGATTGGAATTCTTGACCAAAATCCTGTGTAAAACTGACATACACAAAGGGAGAGTATATACAAAGAGGAGAGGATAAGGCTGTAACTCCTTGCCCCACTCTTCAGTGACCCTTGCCTCTGAGTAGACACACAGGAATGAGAGGACTGAAACTACCAGGAGTGGGAGTGGACCAAGTCAGAGTTCTCTTGAGAAATCTTGACCTACACCAGCCCACAGGACCAGTTGGGAGGCATCCAGTGGTGCTGAGAGACTTGTGGATGCACTGGCCTCATTGTGGCCAGTGAACTGGGCTTTTTTCATCATCTTTAAGTGATCAAGAAAGGGTGCCAATGACTTCAGGAGGACAAAAGTCTTATCAATCTTCAAGCACATCAAGAAAGGGAATTCAAGGAACTGTAGGCTATTCAGCCTTACTTCAGTCCTTGGGAAAAAAATTGAGTGATCCTAGAAAAAAAACTGGGGTACTTAAAGAAGAATGTGATTTGAAATAACCAACAGGAATTCACAGAGATAAATCATGCTTTACCAACAGGATTGCCCTCTGTGATGAAACAAGTAGATGTGTAGGTGGAGGGGGCATAATGAGTGTCATCTACAATGACTTTGGCAAGAGTTTAAAAACAACTTCCTCTGTATGCAAGTAGGAACATCACAGTTTAAATGAGTGAACAACTAGGATAAAAAAGACCTGTTTGGATTATCCAGCTCAAAAGGTAATAGCCTATGGTGACTACTCTGCTTGGAAAATGTAGCTCTTCTGTGATCTGTACTGGCATTGGTTTATATCTTTAGCAGTGATCTGGAGGAGGAGACACTCATCAATTTTGCAGGTTTGAGAGACTAGGAACTGGGACAATGGGGCCTGGTTAATTTTATCAAGAAGATACATAAACTCAGAATCTAGGAAGAATACCTCTTCATCAGTATACACTATGGAGTGCTACACAGCTGCCCTGGAAGGGAGGTGGGGATTTTCTTGGACAATAGGCTATACCAGAGTTATCCACTGTCCTGGCAGTAACGAGAATTAACAAAATGAAGGCATTGTGTAACCTGCAATATAGGCAGTAGATCAAGGGAAGTGATTATTTCCCTTGAATTAGTATTTGCTAGACTAGTTTTGGGCCCCCTGTACAACAACTATTTTGGGAACCTTACGAATAGTTTCAAGAATGTTTATTCTTATGCTATGAAAATAATTAGCCTTTGGAGCACGTTACCCAGATTGGTTGTGGGATTCTCCAAGGGAACTGATATACAAGTCTAAAATCCAGCTAAAGACTGAATTCTTAGTTTTCTGATCTGAACTCAGCTTTAAACAGTAATTTAGCCTAAGTAACCTTGCCAGATCTTTTCCAACCTGAAAGTTTCTGTGATTTTTGATTTCCAAAAGCTAAACTTGCAAACTCTAAATCAGCGAACTGTTAATCTTTGCATGTTGTTGACTTGTGGAGCAGGTCCCCTGTACAAAACTCTGCAGGATAAGTTCCACTTTGCCCGAGTGCAAATACACGTAAGAAAGAAGAGATAATGAAGAAAAAAATTCCAGGCCAGTAATTTGATGAAACATCAGTCTACCTGCTTTTCTGTGCTTTATCATTCAGCCACAATATGCTAACATCATATTGAATTTTATTTTATTTTTTTTTACCTCCAAGGTGCTGACAATATTTGCAGTAGCTTGGGAAGGAGAAGGTGTTTAGCACAGGTGGTTCTTTAATTGTGATGTTTTGGGAGAATTCAGTGCTAAATCATCCTCTGACTAGCACTTGCTCATATGTGTGCTATGATGAGGGGTAGGATTCAGATAAGTACATTGCCCTAAAATATAAATTAAGTAAGAGCAGAGGCTGAGTCAGGTGTCATATGGGTCAGATAGATTACACTTGATGCTGCCTGGGTCAAGTGTCCCAGTACAGATCCATTCTTAGCTGCAATACATAAAAGTAGAAGTTGGATCCGTGGTGGAGTAGGGGTCTTATGTTGCAGTGCCGTTGTCAGAGTCAGCTAAATTCAGACCTGCAGCATTAAATCATTGTGATATTTTGTATTTATGCTGGAAAGCATAGGTAGGCGATTTAGTGTGCTGTTCATGAAACTCGACCATTAGGGAAAAAATCTAACTGTATGGCTCGGAGCAGTGTGATGTTCAGTAGCCCTTTGCTGACCTTGAGACAACTGAGTTTAGAAGTAAAAAGAAGAGAAGAACACTAGTTAAGTTTTAACCTTTTCCACATTCTTGAATTAAATAGGCAGTTAGGAGCTGTTAGCTACTTCAGAGTGTCTGTGTTGCTCTTCTCCACAATTTCAGTTATGTGAGCTTAAGTCCATAGAATGTCCAAATGCTATAGAAACATCTTATGTCCTACCAGAAGTTTCAGCTCCTACTTTTCTATATGGTAGCTAAATTGCCCACCTCATATTACCTCATATTTTACATGGTAGAAATAATGCAGAATCTTGGGACAGCACACAGGAAAACTACTGTTCAATAATACAAATCATACAAATCCAGGTGGCTCTTTCAAAGCCAATTTGGCTCTTCAGAACAACAGCAACTGCTTTGGTGTTTTGGTTTTGGGGGGTTTTTTTTGGACATGTGCATGCAAAAGAAGTTGCTGAGTTCTCAGGCTCAACAAGCTTTTAGAGATCTTGCCATCCATTACAACTCTACATGATAAGTGACATGTAAGTGCTAAGTTTGGATCATGGTACCAAACATAACTGATTGTAGCCCTGCAGCTATTCGCTGACTTTAGCTAAATTTAAAACTTTCATTCATAAATGCAGATTAAGAGAGCATACAGATCATCACAGCAAAGTACAGATCATCTGCAGTGCCAGCACACAAATGAACAAGTGTGCACACATGTGCACATGGTTAAAAGGTAACCTTGTACTCAAATGGCTCTAAAGACTCACTGGCACAATCCCTCTGATTGTAGAACTGAATATCTGCCCTTTATCCAGCCACTCCAGGGGAATCTCAAATGCAAGTGGAAAATGTTTGCCTACACCTAGCATGCTTAGTGCATTCACTAAATGAAAATTATTATATTCCATCTTAAACCAAGCTTGTTTGTTTGTTTTTGTAAATAAATCAAAACCAGTTGCAATCAAATAGCAAAAAAAAAAAAAAAAAAGAACTGGAATTCATAAAACATCAGGGCCAATGTATAAAGCAACCAAACTAAAATCAGTTCAGCATTTCTCGTCTGTATTTATATAAAAGTGCACTTATTTTTAAAGTACTCTAACACTTAATTTTGCTTTCAGTTGTATTTTTTATTTGGATTACATATGGTGTTGTGATAGGATGTTTCAGAGAGCCGTAAAGTGTTCTTGCCTGTAAAAGCAATGTCCTTTCTTGTTAATGCCAAGAATGTTTTTCCCAAAACACTCATTCCCTGCTCAAGACACTGTAGCTGCTAATGAGGAAAACACTGCAAGTACCTCATTCAAATGTTTTCTTTTGTTTATCTACAGGGAGTTTACTCTGTAATAGTGAAGAATCCCTGAGTATCAATGAGTCTGAAAGTACTCATATTCTGCCAAGAATAAAGTTGTAAAGCTTTGTGTGCCAACACTTTAAATTAATCTGAAATAATGCAAAGGGGACTTTGTCGTTTTAGAAGGCTTTTTAAAGCCTCATCACTATTGTCTCAATTAATAAAAATATTCCCAATCATTCACATGGCTGCCTTCCTCTATCACCAATTACAGTTTCAATGGATGATGTCCCTCTGCGGACATATGTCAGAACTGATAGAAAGGATGATATTGGCATGCGACAAAATAGACCTTCACACCAGCAGCTTTGCAGCACGTTGCTAGTTTCCTAGGCAGCTCTGCTTACTCACAACCTTCTTTTCTAAGCATCACTGAGTGCCCAATGCTAATCAGTCCCTTTAGATTGCTTTTACGAAGTAGATAGCGCATTAATTCAGCATACAAATTGAGAGACTATCTTTGATGGTGAAACAAGATTAAAATACCCATGCTCACATTTCAGTTTCATACATAAAACATAAATAATGCAGTAACCCTTCCCAGCATTACAGACAGGTCCACAATTTCTCTGTTGAATATTGCTTAAAATCTACATCTACCACCAAAATAAATAAATAAATAAATAAATAAGAAGCTATAAACAAAATAACATGCCTGCGAAAAGACTTTCTTTATGTTCCCGTCCACAGGGCCCTTAGTCACAGTTCTGGCCCAGGATTTTCTCATGAGATGCTGTTTAAGAGCTTTTTAAAAAAACTCAATGCCATTCCTATGATATATGCAGTTTTAAAATTTGTATTTCTCTATGGCCAAGGCTGCTGGGCTTCGTTATAAATATGTGCAATCAATAGATTGCCCAGGTCTCCATTTTTACAAGGGATACTGCATCATTAAGTACTGACAGAATATAATGTAACTATTCAAACTGCTTAAAATATTTTGTAACCATAAATTATTATCCAAAAATATTTTTTGAGTAGATAAAAAGAGTTGTCAATTCTACATAGTGAATACCTCATAAGGGGCTCATTTATGGTTGAAAACTGAATAAAAGCAGTAAATTAAGAACAGACGTAACCATAGAGAAGCTGTAATCCACAGCAGATTTCCTTGGTGAATGAAGTATTGTTGTGCGGATTTATCCTCCTTGCTTGTACAGTTAACCAGTCACATCTGTGGCCAAAGTGCTGTCTGTGCACACAGACAAGTTGGGTTCAGTAACCCCATGGAGGTAAGCACATGCTGGTTTATGCTGTATTGATAAAGTGCAAAATAAACTTCACCGGCTGTTTCATTGGGGCATGCTATGCTGAAGGGCAGATATAATATAAAAACTGAATTCCTGTGACTTGGAGACATAAAGCTGCTAGGACATTTGAAAAACTGGAGACAACACATTTCTCCGAGATTTTATATTAGTATTGCAGGCCTTGTTTTCTGGCAAGTTACAATAGACTGTGTCTCTGATTCACAGAATTAGTATTTGTGCTTCCTAAATATGATAATGAATGGGAGCTGCTTGAGCTATAGTGTTTGTGAAGGGAAAGCCACTTGTTATAAATATTCATTTGACAAAATGTAAATAGTTTTATAGGAGTGTAAACTGTTGCAAGTTACTTGACTCAATACAGTTGTCTCTTCTGTATTGTTTGTCACAAATGCACATAATGAACCAGCCAGGAACATGTAGATTTGACAGTGAATTAGTTTAGCCTTATTTCTGTTTGTTTAACTTTGTGATTACATACCAATCAGATAGCTCATCTCCTTTGTCTAGAGAAAGCCACAGCAAGTCCTGTATTTCTTAGTTCTTTTCTTTACTTTTTCCAGTACTCCAGTGTATCATTGGATACTAATTGTGATTTTGCATCAG
>WEKX01026294.1:1427-11555 GCA_013390025.1 Pitta sordida
TAAGTAGTGATGAGTAAAAGGTAGAAATACTTAATACCTTCTTTGCCTCTGTTTTTAACAGTAAGACAGATTGCCTGCAGGACTACTGGACCAGCAGGGTCATGGAAGGAGTTGGGGTGCAATACAACTCCCCTGTAATCCAAGAGGAGGTAGTCAGAGACTTGCTGAGTGGCTTGGATTCTCATAAGTCCATGGGACCAGATGGGATCCATCCGAGGGTGATGAAAGAACTAGCAAACGAACTCACTAAGCCACTCTCCACAATTTACCAACAGTCCTGGCTTACTGGTGATGTACCACAAGACTGGAAATTGGCCAATGTGACACCTATCCACAAGAAGGGCAGGAAAGATGATCCGAGTAATTACAGACCTGTCAGCCTGACCTCAGTCCTGGGCTAAGTCATGGAACAGATAGTCCTGTCTGCTATTACACAGCAACTGCAAAACGACCATGACATTAGATCTAGTCAGCATGGATTTCAGAGAGGCAGGTCTTGCCTGACCAGCCTAATCTCCTTTAATGATCTGGTGACTCGCCTGGTTGATGAAAAAAAAGGCCGTGGATGTTGTGTACTTGGACCTTAGCAAAGCCTTTGACACAGTTTCCCACAATAAGTTTCAGGAGAAACTTGTAGAGCACAGACTGGATGGAAGCATTTTATGTTGGGTTAGGAACTGACTGGATGGATGAGCTCAGAGAGTGATGGTGAATGGTGCCACATCCAGCTGGCAACCAGTCACTTGTGGAGTCCCACAGGGATCAGTGTTAGGCCCTGCACTGTTCAACATCTTTATACCACATAATGAAAATTGTTGTTTAATTTAGCCTGAATTTTGGCACTACTCTAACACTGCTTTTCTAATGTCACTATTCATCTAAGACTACTACAAAACATCACTTCTATCTTGTTTCATCCTCTGAGCACATTCATATATTCTTCATAGAAGAGTTTCCTACAATAAATCAGGAGCTACCACCCTGCTAAAGCAGAATGACAATCCAATACAATCCTTCCCGTCCCAATAGTCTGAATTTATTTCTGTAGCTACAGCCTTTGCAAATCTTGTCTAACACTGTCTCACCTAGACAACGTTGTAAAGTCAGATTCATGCTCATAAAGTTGATATTTTTTCCTTGGCTTGACTACAGTTTCTATGCTATAGCAAAGAGATAATTTTTACTAGCCACTCTTGTAGTTCGCATCTTATTTGAAAGTCATGTATGTGTATTTGCAGATGGATAAAAAGTATCTCTGTATTCTAATTACATTATCTGCAATATCCCTTGTGACAAAGGCAGTAGTAATTTTCATCAAATGATTCTTTCCTATAAAGACATTAAATTTTTATATCCACTGACCACCTCTATTTGAGTTAATTTCTTATAGCACATCTGTCATACATCCTCTTAACACTGAGTTTTCCTCCTACTGCTGTAGGAGGTCTATATTAATGCAGTTTATTCAAGTCTCCTTTAAACAATCTGAGTTTGCCCTTACCATTGATGGTGAATCCCAACAATTTTGTAAAGCATCAGTCACAGATTTTCTACAGTCACAGCCATTTTACCACTTGGTATCATTTTACTTGGTTTAAGGGACCCATTTTGGGTTTAAATCTCTAATTCGTTGGAAAAGCTCTTCCTGCCTCCAGGAGCTCTGTATTAGGACCCAAATTGTCCAACTAATCAGGCAGCTGACACCAAGCAAGTATCAAGGTAAGGATGAAGAGATGGGAACCCAGGGGGACAGGAAAGACTAGAGAAGAGTTCACAGTGGGCTGGGGAAAGCGCCCCTGGTTGCAGGAAATCTGCAGCTGCTGGAGTCTCAGCTTTTCATGCGTGTTGAAGGATAGCAGCTGCTGATGATATTGTCAAAGGTCAGGAAAAGTAGTAGCTGCAAGAAAGGGGGAAGGACTGTGTAGGACCTCCTGACTTGACTTTATACTTCTGGAGTGCAAATTTTTCCTCCTTTTTCCCTGCCATTCTTCAGCCATAAAAAATTTGATTACAGTGTATTATGATTTCATGCAGGTGAAGCGAGATTCACTTTTAAGGCTGGAAAGTTGTTTCATTTTCAAACCTTAAGGGTTTACAGTGAGGAAGTGGGAAATGAGCTCTGGGAGATTATGGGTGTGATTTTACTTGTGTGGGTGTTTTGACCGTGCGGGTTCAGGGATTGGCTTTTTAATACTGCTGAAAGAACTCCAAAATGAAGATTGCAGACTATCAGGTGAATGTCATAAGATGAAAGGCAATCTCTGCAGGAGGTGGTTTGTCTGTGTCAAATTTCACGTTTGCCAGTCATCCTTGTAAATTAAAAAAATTCAATATTCTTGTTATTTTGTGTTTCAATTCAAAATATTAGTTAAAATTCTATTTAAAAGCCTGTAGTTTATTGACTCATATCTTACAAAATAAGCTATGAATCCTTGTCATAGGTAGTGACTATAAATGACAAACTGTAATTTCTTACGTAGATAAAATTTTTCCTGTATACTTATTGCTTATGTAATATAGTTCAGTGATCTGATTACACTGTATTACATTTCCAAAAGAATGTGTCGTTTCAATGACTGAGCTCTTTATTAGATATTTCCCTTGCGAAGCAATCCACAACTTGCTGTTCTAATTGTCTCCCTACAATATATAACTGCATAGATTGTGCATTTAATAGGATGTATTTGTGTTTTAACAGACTTCAGTTTTTTCTTAAAAAAACAGTGATCCTTTCTATTATTTAAAATATATTAATATTTTGTAGACAACTTTATTAATTTAAAGAGGTCTGTAAAAGAACCACAACATTATGCCTTGAGGACACTTTGGGAACCTGAGGAACAAGACTATGGGCTAGTGGGACCACAGGTCTGCTCAGACAAATCTTGCTCCCTGCTATCCAAAGCACTGCCAAGGCTGTGAATGGCTCTTTGACACAGGAAGCCCATGGGCAGTATGAGAAGACCTTGGGTTTTTAGCTACAGAATGATCCAAAGATAGATGGGAGAGATGGGTGTGTGGTAGTCATTGATCCCTGACTGTGGAATTGTCTGGCATGCTCCAACATGGGTTTCAGTTTTCCTTCTTGTAAAAAACATAGTGTATGGCTAAAAACAAGAGGACTGGTAGGACAGACGTACATCCATGGCTCACACTGATAAGGGACTTATCAACCTGGATGAAGGAACTTTTTCAAGAGTGATTATTCAGGTGTTGCCTGAGGGCTATAGAGCCCAGCTGTTTCTTCCAAGTTCTTCATTTTCCCTTACATCAACAAATCCTTGAAAAGACATATATGCTAGAGTCTTTCAGTCCAAGCCCTCCGGCTGCAGCTCACAAGTTATGGCCACTGCTCTCTGGCTTACTAATTCCTTTTGTAGAGGGAAGCTGTCCTGAAAGTAGTGTTTAATAAAAACATGATATCTATCACACATAATAAAAATTAAATAAAGGGAAAAGAGACAGCAAATATAAACACTCCCACAGATCTCCTTCCACTGCAAAATAATTTATGGGTTTGGAGCTAGGCTGGCAATCCCTGATATGGTTACAAACTGGCTTACCTGAACCTATAGTTTCTTTGTCTGTTTGCAAAACAGTCCCAGTCTAGTTTAAGTTCAATAAGTTACTTTATTTGTGCCCTGCTCTTAAGAAAGTCTCAGATTGGGTGCTCAGCTCACCCTCACTGAACAGAAGATTGTGTTCAGGTATATCAGAAGAGCCATCAAGCTCACTTCAAGCATTGTGGCTTTTTATAGTATAGTTCCAAAAGAAAAAGTCTAACTGCCATCACTTTTTCCTTTCTGAAATATCTCTCACCAATCACTACAAAAAGTTTAGGCAACAAAAGACCCTCTTACACAAATAAACCTAAACAAAGCAAATTAAAATAGGCTATGCACTGCCATTTAACAAAAA
Source organism: Pitta sordida (assembly GCA_013390025.1). Taxonomy (NCBI): domain Eukaryota; kingdom Metazoa; phylum Chordata; class Aves; order Passeriformes; family Pittidae; genus Pitta; species Pitta sordida. Next base: position 5,346 of record WEKX01026294.1, read on the forward strand.
AACCCAATGCTCTTCTACTTCCAAATCTGTAATTCTGTGAAATCATATGTGAAACTACCATAATTTCCATGTTTTCTCCTACAAGTGTTATGTAATACGTATTACATTTTTCAGTGAGGACATTCTTCTTGCCTTGTGAGATTTTACAACATTCTTATGTATCTCCCATTAATTTTTTTAAGAATTCTAATGATAGGTCCCTAAGAAAGTCCAGTCTATAGGAGAAAACCTGAATGGAAGGTGCAACAAGAGGGGTTTCATTACTGTAAAAGCCTTTTTTGAGAAAGAGCTCTGAGTCGAAATGAGAAAGACTTGGGCAATAAGTAGAGGAGTCAGTTTGCATACACTGAGTCCTTAAAAAATATACATCTAGATGTGGTGCCAAAGAAATGTCTATATCTTCTACGAGATGTGAAAAAATGTATGACAAAGAATGAATCGGGTAAGAGTGATACAGAAAGAAGGTGCTGGTGGCGGACTGGACCCCCAGAAGTACAATACTGGTAATATTGCAGTCAGGGATTCACACCAGGGTAACTACAGAGTATATCAAATATGTACACCAAATTTCTTCTCTGCTGTTTTTTGACACCATCATTGCAATAGCCTTTTTAATCCCATATGGACACAAAATCCATCAAAGGATGTGAGAGCAAACGGTCAATTGAAAGGACTCCTACACTTGAGTGATAAGGGGTTTGTGCTAAGATGCAGCTGAAAGGGAGTTCTCATATACATAACATAACATAACATTGAGCTGTTATGAACATAAATCTGATGGATACATAATGCAATGTTCATTACAAAATCTGTATCACATGAATGAGCTGCTTTTATTTGTACGCTCTTTCCTAGCTGTACATTTCTCTTTATTTCTCTATTAAAACAGCGTATGGTTGCTCTGAGAAGCTGCGCTGCTGCAATGAGCTGCAGTGTGCATAATACTTACTACTGTATTGTTTCACATTTTTCCAACTCTAGTGAGAGAACACTAAAATAAGAGTCTGAAAGGGATTTTATTCCATTATAAGCTCACAAATTTTCTTGGTGATAATATAGTTAAACAAAGCAATACTTATTTGATTAAGTGTGGCCTGGAATTTTTTGTGTTTGCATCTCTCTAGCCAAATTAAAATACACTGTAAGTCAAAATCAGAATAATTATATAATGGCAACCTGAGCAAAACCTTGGGTAGCCTGAGGATACTCAGCTAGTGTGCAGTCAGAGATATCACTATACTTTTAAAAAGTCTTGCTGCTCTGGGCACACAAATTAGGTTTGCTTCAGTTTATACAATGCCTGAAAGACAAACAATTGAAATTAGACTCCAACAGTATGAGATTTAACAAGACTAAGTGCCGGGTTCTTCACTTTGGATATAACAACCCCATGCGTTGCTATCGGCTGGGGGATGAGTGGCTGGAGTGTGGTGAAATGGAGAGGGATTTAGGAGTAATGATTGACAGAAAACTCAATATGAGCCAGCAGTGTGCCCAGGTGGCTAAGAAGGCCAATGGCATCCTGGCCTGTATTAAGAACAGTGCGGTCAGTCGGANACACAACAAATGATCAACAGGGAGAATTCTGACAACATTTGGTGCTCCATATTCTTGACTGCCTTCATGACAGTTCTGCTTTCTATATCTTAATGTCTTCCTCTCTTAGGATCACGTATTTCATGCCTCTACCCCTAGAAAAACTATGGTTACCACATTTGAAATATTTGAAGTGAATTATCACACAGTCTGCCTGGGTCTAGGCGTGCATTAATCCCAAGGGAGGGATGAGGTCATACAGCTATAGGGCTATACGTCCTCCTCTCAGATACATGTCTTCTTCTTCTGTACCTGGCTCACGCTGTACCAGGAAAAGTGCTCTTGGTTGTGGAGCTCCTGGCTGGGAGAGGTACCTGATCCTGAATTGTTTAATTTTAAATAATCTTTGCTGAAGCACAAAATGCCTGCACATGGAGATCCTAAAATAATGGGGTCAAATTCATTCTCAGTGTAGCTGTATTGGCACTAATGAAGTTACATCTGGGATGAATTTGGCCCTTAGCCTGTGAAAATGGAACCCTTATGAAAACCTACTGCTGAGTTAATGACAATGCTGAGCAGTAAGAAATTTTCCAGTAGGTTTCAATATACAGTGGTAATAAATGGCTTTCCTTCTCTATTGGCAAAAAGCCCTGTTTAATCAGATTGCTAGAAGGTAGGAAGTGTCCAGAAACCCTAGATGCTTTTTGCTCCTTCAACACAGTGTCTTTTTTGGACTAGAAAATCTCACTGTATAAGCACCTGTGATGCACCAGAGAGCAGCCTCCCCTGGCAGTTCTGCTTTGCAGAGCAGCATCCAGCCTCAACATCCACTCTCTTCCAAAGAGCTGGCATCGGTGGAGAAAGAAAAACTGATATCCCGATAAAAGGGTGGAAAGGGATAATTCCCTAATGCAGTAAGTAGCACTTGAATAATGGCTGGAGAACAACTCTCATGAGAGAAGGGAAAAGGTTTGTAAGGAGAGAGTACCATTGAAACATCACCTCTGCCTGAAATGGTAAATCCTTGAGGAAAATCTCCCCTCAGCAAGCAGGATAGATGGCGAAATGCCTGCTCCCAATGCAGTTCTGTTTTACCCTGCACTCTTGAGAGCAATACCAAATGCACAACTGGCTTTGCAGAAGGTCTATGTGAGGTGCAGATGTATTCATCTTCCTGCCCCAAATTCTCAGTCCTGATTGAAAGGGGATGTGTTGACATCTCAGTGGACTTTGCCACTGAAATCAATTTTGCTCTGACTGCAAGACACTAGGATTTTTTATGTTGTTGTAAAATATACAGAAGGAAGAATGAAACACTTATTTTAAAAACAATTTAATATAGTGTTACCAAATGTTCATGAAAATCACAGTATCATGGTATAGATAACACTGGAAAGGACCTTGTAGATCATCTAGTCCAACTAACCTATCATCTACATCTAGATCATCTCACTCAGTACCTCATCCAGCCTACCGTTAAACACCTCCAGGGTTGGCAAGTCAACCACCTCTGTGGGCAACCCATTCCAAATCCAGATCACTCTTTCAGTAAAAAACCTTTTCCTAATATCAAGTCTAAACTTTCCCTGCTGAAGCTGAAGACTATGACCTCTTGTTCTGACCCCAGAGACCAAGGAGAAAAGACCAGCCCCCGCCTGACTACAACCTCCTTTTAGATAGTTATAGACAGCGATAAGGTCACCCCTGAGCCTTCTCTTTTCTAGGCTAAACAGACCCAGCTCCTTCAGCCTCTCCTCATAGGGCTTATCTTCCAGCCCCTTTACCATCCTAGTCACCCTCCTCTGAACTTGTTTCAGCACCTCGACATCCTTCTTAATCTGAGGGGCCCAGAACTGAATACAATACTCGAGGTGTGGTCTAACCAGTGCCGAGTACAGTGGAAGGATAAACTCTCTTGACTTGCTAGCCACTCCATTCTTGATGCAGGGCAGGATGCCGTTGGCCCTTTTGGCTGCCTGGGCACACTGCTGGCTCATGTTGAGTTTGCTGTCAACTAATACCCCCAAATCTCTTTCCACCTCACCCCAAGTTTTCCATTCCCAGCCTATAGTTCTGCTTGGGGTTATTATGACCAAAATGCAGAACCCAACATTTAGAGTTATTAAATTTCATTCTATTGGAATCTGCCCATCTCTCCAGTCTGTCCAGATCTCTCTGCAGGGCCTTCCTACCCTCTAACAGATCAACCACGGGCTCCAAGCTTGGTGTCATCCATGAATTTACTCAGGATGGCCTCAATCCCATATATAAAATGGAAATAAAAAAAAATCCATGAGAAAAAAGGTGTTTTAATTGTATTTGGGTTTTAACCTTTTTTCTACCAGTGAAAACAGTGGATTCTGTCTAGCATTTAATCTTTCTTGCAGCTCCACAGAAACTTTAGTTGGAGCATTGAGAACCTCTTGTATGTGCTGTTGCTTCACGCTAACCATGCTCACATTGTTATGATACAAATGAGTGTATCTTTCATAGCAGTTATCATACCTATGAAGAACACCAATGGCAATAATATCTCTAAAGACCTCAAACAATATAATGAAAAATAAATATACTGAAATAATAAAATATATGAAATAATGAAATAAAAACCATTCCAACTTTCCTTAATCAGAGTGAACCTTTCCAGGTGTTCTTTAGCCAGATCACTTAAGCAGTGTCCAGGTTTATCTACAAACAATGTTCCATTTGCTAGTTTATAGTTTCCTGTCCTTTGCCCTCTTGAAAATGTGAGATTCAAATCTTCTACCTCTTAATCTTCAGGAATTTCTTCCTGACTCTTGTGAATTTCTAGAAAATGTCAGTGAAAGGATTTCAGATGTGCCTCTCCTAAAAACTTAGAGATATTAATTATCTGGACTTCAAGCTCTGTTTGCTTTTATTACATCTAGAGTTTTTACAGCTGATACTGCTGTTATCTCTAACATGTGGGCAGACCCTCACCCTCCCTTTCCTTTCTGCAGACAGCTACAAATGAGCTGCTCAACAAATGTTATGTTTGCTATCACCCCATATCTATTCCTCACTATCATTTTTCATTGACCCTGAGATTATCCGTTGTCTGGTGTTTATACACATATAGAATCATTTAACATTTATCACACTAACCACATATAGATTCCAGAACTGGACAGTTGTAAGACATTATTTTATGTGGAACTAAAGTCATTTATCTGAATGATTTGCAGATGTGATCTCAGAGCTGCCTCCGAGTGCAGTGGGAGGAATGGTTATTGTGACCAAGAGCCTTCCACTCCCACTGGAGAGGGACTACCATTTGCAGTGTCAGAGTCATCTTCAGCCTCAGCTCCTAAGCAGTATGATAGTCAAGTTATGTTAAGAGGACAAATGAAACTTTTGATGACGTAAGTAGGAACACTTATTTTCAATTCAAAACAAATGAACTAGCACTTGTGCTTGGACGACCATACTGAGAAGTACACAGTGGGTTTGAGATGCTTCTATTGATGATGACTCTGTCACCTCACATTGGGGTTCTCCATGTGATTTCTGGAGCATGTTGGAAGAGCTGACAGTGCCCTAATTGCTCAACAGAGCACTCCAGTGATGCAAGTGGCAATGGGATTACTCTTTCTTTGCTTTTGAAAAGGCCTGATATATTTTACTTTCCTCAACAGTTTCCTGGAATTCTACAGCCTGAGTTTCTGCACAAAATGTAGTGTATTTTGTATTTACTTCACTTAACAATTCACTTTCAAAAATTTTGTCTGTTTTTCAAAAGGTATCCTGAGACAGAGTAGATATATTTGATATACATTATAAGAAGTAATTTGAAAATCATGACAGACGAGTAAAATCATTTCTACTCATTGTGACCTCCTTCTTTGTAGTAGCCAGCCCAAACCCATCCCCATAGTAGAACTATTCAACTTGTTGTTTTCAGGTAAGAAAAAGCACCAAAACTCAACTTCATTTATTTAAATAAATGTAAAGAATATGTATTTATTTCTATACCTTCAGTGATAGACGTTTATTTGTGCAATAACAAAGTAATGATTGCCAGTATGAAACGAATCGATTGATGTGGCTCATGCACAGCTACACAGCAGACACTACATAGATTGCAGGGGCGATGAGATTCTCCCGAAATGACTGACATTTACAAGGAGAATTTAGCCTTTAAATGTTCAGCAGGTGCATGGTGGGATGTCATCACATTTTTTCATTTTCCCAATTTTGTTCTGCACGGTTCTTCTCTGAGTTGCCCTATACTGGGTGTGGATAATAATTACAGAGGTGTTACCACCTGTTAAGTGACCTGGTTGACAGATCAAGGGAAAGTTTATTTTGAGGCTATTAATATGTAGTAAAGTCAACAGAAACACACACCACTGACTCTGCTTCAAGTCGTCTGTTTCTCCCTGACGAGTCACATGAAGTTTTCGACCACTCAGAAACCCTCAATTTATTTATAATAGCAAACACGAACTGTGTTTCACAGCTAACTTTCAAGTAAGGCCATTTGATGTGGACTGCCGCTAGTCGCACTATTATTTTCATTATTTAAAATTTAAATCCTCTCTGTCTCCAGAGCGAGGAGGGCAGACACCCCTCGAGGCCCCTCACGCTGAGGGACCGCGGCCGCGGCCGCCGGGGGGCGCTGCGGCACCAGCCATGGCGCGGCCCGGAGAG
>WEKX01026294.1:11562-22314 GCA_013390025.1 Pitta sordida
CTGAGGCTGGAGCTGGGGCTGGAGCTGGGGCTGGGGCTGGGGCTGGGCAGCGCCGCACCCTCATGCGCCCTTTCACTCGACGGTGAGCTCTCCCCGCTGCGGTTCAGGCTCTTCCCTGCCTGAGAGGCCACCTCTGTCCGAGCCTGGTGGCAAAATGTGAGAAGCATTGGGGCCCTGGAGGGCACCAAGGATAGCTCTAGGCCTCAGGGCAGACATGCGTTTTTCTTAGTTCCGATTTAAAGACAGAAGCAAATTCTTTGGTCTCGCTGGATCCATTTAAAAATTATTTTTTAACTTGTCATAGAATGTTCATAGAATAGTCAAGAAAGAGACCTTTACAATCATCACATCCAACCGTCCAACCGTCCACCCAGCACTACCAGTGTAACCTCTAAACCACTAAACCACACCACACAACGCCAGATCCAGATGCCAGTTGTACACTTGCAGGGATGGTGACTCCACCACCTCCCTGAACAGAGGGGTTAGGGGGACCTTAAAGGGGTTAGAATGGACCTTAAAGATCACCTTGCCATGGGCAGGGATACCTCCCACTAGACCCTGTTGCTTGGAGCCCCATCCAACCTGGCTTTGAACACTGCCAAGGCTGGGCAGCATCCCTGGGCAACCTGTTCCCGTGCCTCACCACCTAATATCTAAACTCAATTTTCCCACGTTCAATTTGTACCCATTACTCCTTGTCCTATCACCATGGTTCCTGATGAAGATTCTCTCTCTGGCTTCCTGCTAGGCCCCCTTCACATGGAAAGCTGCTAGGAGGTCTCCACATAACCTTCTCTTCTCCAGGTTGAACAGCCCCAACTTCTCAACCTGTCTTCCTAGGGCAGGTGCTCTAGTCCTATTATCAACTTCATGGCCTTCCTCCAGTTCCATATCCTTCTTATTTTAGGTGCGTTTTTTTCCTCTCTACATTTTTATATTGCCCTCCAACCTTGCATTTTTTATTTTTACTCTCAATTCAAACAGAAAAAATGCTGTGTTCGGTTTTGTGTGCACTGTCTAGATATTGTTCTAAATATTTTGATTTACCTTTTTTTTTGATTCCACATATTTCATCTGTGTTTTATTCAGAGTGAAAACAAATACTTGAATATTATATCAGTTCCTCTCAACTCTGCTGCTTGACTGGTACACAGCACTACCCGAAACATCCTTGAAACAGTGAAGTGGCTCTGAAGCGCTGTTTACACCTGACAGAGGCCCTCTTCTTCTTTCAGCCTCGTATCCACAGCTGACTAAAGCAACTACAGCAGAAAATGAAGTTTGGGGTCATTTGTGCTACTACTGACCCAGAGTTAGAGAATTCTGACTTTCTGGATCTTATATTCACCTCTGAGAGTGAGTTAAGAGACTCAACAGTCCTGGGCAGCTGGCTACAGTTGTTAGCCTGATTTGTGGTCAAAGCTGTTGTTTATCCTTCTATTTTAAACATAGCATTTAAATATTATACATGAAGATTTAATGGTTTCTTTTTCCACATGAGACTTCTTGAAATATCATAAGCAGGTAGAAATGAGATCATGTGTTGTTTGCTATTTCTAATCTTTAGGCAGTTCTGCTGAATCTTTACTTTCAACTGGGCCAAAGAACTGACTGACACATCGTTCCTGAGGTTGTGACAATCTTAGTGGAGGACAGTGTCACCTAAAGGGGAGAGCTGCAAACTTTCTGTAACTGAGATTGTCTTTGTGCGAAATAAAATATTTTTATTTGTACTATCTACCTGACATGAATTACACTGTCAAGTGAGGACATACTAAATCAGAGAAAACATTTAGAAATATCAAGTTCTGGTGGTTCAATTCAGATTTTTTTCTCTCTTTCAAAATAATCATAGTGTCAAAAAGAGAATCGTGAGAACTGTCCCTTGAAAGAAATCTGAAATTTTCTACCACCAGGAAAAGTTTTCTTTTCTACTTATATTTTACATTGGAACACCATGTTATATTTGCTCTATTTTTATGAGGAAACTGTACAGGTGACTGGAGAATGAGTAGGATTAAGGCTTGAGAGGTGAGTCAAGAGCATGTGAGTCAAAAGAATTGCTTAGATGACAAGACACTTCTATTAAAAATATCAAGACCTTTTTTCCTTTTTCTAACTTAATATTGGCCTGTGATTAACTCAGTAATAAGTGGTGTTCATGTATTTGATGATCTTGCAAAGAAGTTGTATCCATTTCCTATGTTTGACTGGAGTCATGGGACCATACAGTGAATAGTATGGGACTGTAACACAGACCAGGTGCTGGGTGGCACGTGTGTACCTTGGGTGTGTCATGGTGCAACACCAGTGGGATGGCACAATTTCCAGATGGAGCTGGCTCCTCTCCTGCCAGCTCAGAGTGCAGGCAGAACAAGCATCTTTAAAACAACAATTCTTCGGAGTTTACTAGCTGAAGCTCAGCTTCTAATAGACTGTCTTGCTTCTGATTCGCTAGAGCTCATGTACAGTTTTGTTCTGTGGAGTCTGGGGAACTGGTACCTCACTTGGTTTGAAGAGGCTATTTAGGAACTGAGCAATAGTGCTAAGATGATATGAAGCCATTTTTGTCTCTCATGCTGGGTGCTTAAGCAATGTAGCAGATGGGATATACCACCTTGTGCAATGCACAACAATATATATACACAGAAACAAGCTGAATGGGAAATCCAGTTCCCCACACTCGCATTGAGAAACACAAATGAAGCCCTACAGAACATGATTTTGCCCTTCTGACTCTATCAGTAACCATCCCACATCCTCTAGAATGTTCTTTCATAGTGCATTTGGGGGATAAAGTTTTCCCACTAAAACTTGGCACAGAAAAATTCTTATTCATCAAAACAAGAAGTCAAGTGGCTTCTGCTTCTTGAAAAACATGAAAGTATTGTTGTGAACATTGGTCCAGTATTTACAGAGGGAAGGAAAAAATAGCAGTCTTACAGGGGAAAGGAAAAAATAACAGCCTTTTAGAGAAGTTTAACTCAAATCCCTGTGTGCAGCAGGGTTGCCTCCAGCCTAAAGCCAATGTAGTTTTTGATTCTAAGCCTTGCAATCTGAAGCTATCTTGTGGTTCTGCAGTTGTGTTTGCTTTGGAAGACACACTATAAATAACAAGAGGAAGGATACACGAGATAGCACAGACAGCTACAGGGAAAGGAGTTGCAGCTCCAAGGAGGGGGAACTTTGTGCATGTGTCCTCTGGAAACCAAAAAAATGTCTGTAGATAATATTTGCTTTTTCTACACTCCCCTTGGGCAAACAAAAATAAAGGGCAGGAGGGAAATGATGTTTTTTTTAAACTATAGCCCCTGGCTGCTAAGGATCAGATACTGTTTTAATCATTTGATCTTCTGAGGAGGGGAGCAGAAAATTTTAGCCTCCAACTCCTGGAGAAGGTTGTAGAGCAGACAGGAAGTCAACACTGCAAATGGCAATCTGCTGTGAGCTGGTTGAAATGCTGAAGTTCTGTTCTGGGGGAAAAAAATCTTGCCATCTGAACTTGCTTCCATCTCAGCTGGAATGAAATGTTATAATTCATACTCCCCAAATACCAAGTATTCCCCAAAGCTGAGTTTTGGGAATACCAAAGTGGCCTTATCAGAACATTTCATTTGAGTGAAGTCACAGCATTTTGTCTTGATAAAGTCAACAGACTTTGTTTCAGCTTTTGATCTGGAAGTTATTTGACGCAGAAAATGATGGAAGCTTGTTCTCTGGAGGATGTGTGGCTCCATGAAAAATCTCATGGATTGTTTTTCCAAGAAGGCTGGGGCAGAAGAAGTTAATTGGAATCTTACTCTGCAATGATGGCCAGCTTCATAGTAATCCAAAAGCCACTAAAGCATTTTAGTAAGGGGCAGTATTAAGAGTGGCAGCAGCTTGAAAATCTTTAGTGCTGGCAAGAATACAAGAATATCAGTAATGGTATTTTAGATAGATATATTCATATTTGTGCTACAGTATAATGAAATCTATTGGAGAACTGCTATATTTTTCAATAGCAATAATTAAGCAGGTGAGGTCAAAGAAAAGTGCTGTTAGTACCTGGGCAGTTAATTGTGACTGGTTGTTCATTTTCAGTTGTAAATAGCAGTTCTCCTGAGGTCAACTTCTTTAGAAAATGTCATGGTAGCCTTGCCAAGCAGCAACAACCAGTGCTGTGGGATGAAAATTAAAGTGTTATAAGAAATAATGATGGAAGTATTTTAAGTAGATTAAATGTTCATCACTGGGAACAAGGAAAGAAAGAGGCCTCAAGTGAATTTTAAAGACAGGAAGCTAAGGAACCTGCAAGCAAGGAAGAGCAGGATTCTGACCAAGAACAAGTGAAAACACATTATCTTAGACCAAGAAGTTAATCCCTAACTTTCAAGAAAATAAAATCAGATGCAGATCCAAATATTCACTAATTGTTAAAGAAATTATTAAAAATAGGCAGTGTGACTAAATGCAAGTGAAATTTCACAGGTGAAAGGGTATAAGGGAGAGAGGGACTATTGGCCACAGCTGATAAAAACAAAGTGCATAGAACAAGTGAAAAAGAAGACTGAGGACAGCAGGGATTAACTGCACTTGAACTCTTAATGGAAATAGATTAATTTCACATTCTACAAGAGAAAGACATGAAATGTGCACTCTGTTATCTGATCTGATCCTGAGGAGGAGGGCAGTTATTTTAAAGGAGATTCATATGGTTGATAGAGAGGAAGTGCTTTGTACTCCACTGAAATTAAGACATGGGAAACCAGAGAGGAACAAAACAACAAATGCTGTCAAGGCAATGGACTGGATGACTTTGCAGGTCTTCTCTACCCCATGCTTCTTGAACTCTTATGATGAAAGCAGGCTCTCAGTAGCAGATATTTTGGATATCATGTTAATGGTGAATTTCAGCAGACTTCTTCTGGTATGAAGAGTCTGCTTCCCTACAACATCTTCATAGTTTTAAAATAATGAAGTTCATAAAATACAGTTCTGAGTTACATCAAACAATCTCTTTAAAATACTGGCAATAAGTAGAAGTGCAGCTTTTCTCTTCTTACTGTTTAAGTGTTGTGGTATCTGAGTTGTGAATTACGTATTTCTGCTTTGTACTCCACTGAGAATAACCAGAAGATTTGTCTGGGCTGATGTGCAGTCACTCCCCACAGAAGCCACTATGTCCACATACTGTCTTGCATCCCGTTTGTATTTGTGGGTTGTGCTCCAATCATTTGCTGTAGAATCATAGAATGGTTTGGTTTGGAAAGAACCTTAAAGGTCACTTAGTTCCAACCCTCCTGCCATGGACAAGGATACCTTCTGCTAGACCAGGTTACTCAAAGCCCCATCCAACCTGGCCTTAAACACTTCCTGGAGTGAGGCATCTGTGACTTCCCATGGCAACCTGTTTCAGTGTCCCATCACACTCATAGTCAAGAATTTACTCCTAATATACAATCAGCCCTCTTCCACTTTGCACCCCCCATATTGCGGCTTCACATCTTAGCGGTGTGATTTTTCAGCGATTAAGGAGGCTCGTTTCACAACTGCACATGTGTGACCTGACACACATGAATATTCAAATCAACCTCCTTATGGTGCCACACCCACACCTACGCAGCCGCAGCGGTTCGGCTCTGGCGGACCCATGGCAGCTCTCCTCCGCTCCACTCAAGCGTGAACGGATGCCCCTCCCTGCTTGAGCATGAGTCGCCCCCCCTCCTCGACCCACTCAAGCACGAGCCAACCCCTGCTCGGAGTGAAGTGGCTGCATGCAGTTATGAAAGATTTAGGAGTTATGATTGACAGAAAAGTCAATATGAGCCAGCAGTGTGCCCAGGTGGCTAAGAAGGCCAATGCCATCCTGGCCTGTATCAGGAACAGTGTGGTCAGTNTGCTCTCCAAGACTTTCTCGGGGTAGACGTCTACCCTGAGTATGGAGGGACCAGGTCTCCTCACCCGGAGAGAAACCGGGACAGTGGTGTGGCTGGTTCCCCGCACCTGTGTCCCCAGCCCTGCAGAAAAGGGATTTTCCCAGTGTGGGTTGGCCGTGGGCACTGGGAAGTGCTGACAGGAACACCGACACACAGCGGGGCAATGCCGAAACAGTGCCAGAGCACCTGGGGACCGTGCGAGAGAGAGGAGCAAATTTGCATATTAATGAGCTGCCATTCTACCCAGTAGGAGGGCTTCGCATATAGGGGGCAAGACCAGTGGTACCCTGGTATAGGAGGCTCGACTGCATAAAAAAAATGTACCATATATCAGTTTAAAACCATTCACCTCCTCAGCCTATCCCTGCACTCCTTGATGAAGAGTCCCTCCTCATCTTTCCTGTAGGCCTCGTTTAAGTACTGGAACACCACTCCCCAGAACCTTCTCTTCTTCAGGCTAAAATCCCCCAGCTCTCTCAGTCTGTCTTCATAGCACAGGTTCTCCAGCACCCTGATCATCTTTGTGGGGCTCCTCTGGACCCGTTCCAGCCAGTCCATGCCTTTCTTATGCTGCAGGACCCAGAGCAGAGTAGAGGGGAAAAATCAGCTCCCTCAGCCTCCCAGCCATGCAGCCCATGGCGTGACTGGCTTTCTGGGCTGCAAAGGTTTGTATTGGTGGTTCATATTCAGTTTTTCACCCGCGGATACCCCCAAGTTCTCCTCCACAGGGCTACTCTCAATCTAGTCATCACCGAGTCTGTATCCATATTTGGGATTGCCCCAATCCAGCCTTGTTGAGTTCATGAGGCTGGCACAGACCAACCTCTAAAGATTCCTGTCAAGGTTCCTCTGGATGGCATCATTTCCATCCAGATTATCAACTGCACTGCTCAGTTTGGTGTAATCCGTGAAGTTGCTGAAGGTGCACTCAATCTCACTGACCATGTCCCCATCAAAGATATTGAATAATCATGGTCCCGATACAGATCTCTGAAGGACACCACCCATCACTGTTCTCCATCCAGTGTGACCATCCAGCCAATTCCTTATCCAGTGAGCAGTCCACCCATCAATTTCATGTCTCCCCATTTTAGAGATGTTTTATGGGACAATATCAAATGCTTTACACAACTCCAGGTAGATTTGAACTGGTCTGTTCTGCATGTCCCAGTTTTGTGGGGAAAAAGAATGAGAAAATACCAGTCTTTGCACCCAGACTCATAGAAGTGTTGGAGAGAATTGGGTTGGAGAGCTGGGAGCCGCGGGGCCAGCGGCAAGAGGTGGCTGAGCGGCGGGCACACCCCTTGGCACACAATAGCACACACACAATGGCNAGGGGCTCACTGTATTGGAAACACCAGGACTGACTATCAGAGAATACGAGAGCAAGGTGAAGGCACAGGCTAATCAGACTATCCCTTGCAGATAGTTTGTCCAGCTTCAGCTTTATAAACAGTATGTACCCTGCTTCCTACCCCTGCCTGAGGGTGTGGGAGACAGTGTGTACAAACAGAACTGGAAAGGACACTGATATATACTGTCTTGTAATCGAGTATGTCCTAGAGAAAGAAAGAGTAAACATTAGCAAGCAATTCTGACTTTCTCCTAACCTTTGCAATGAAATCATCCTATAATTTATGATTTAATTTTTAAAATGGCTTTTTATTGGTTGAACAAGATCATGTGTGCATAAAAATTAATCAGTCAAGAACATATATATCTACACAATTCTCAAAGACTAGGAAAATCAGGCTCTTTCTTCTTTTTAATTTTGTATTCCCTGCAAAAAAACACAACCACCTAACAAACAGGAGAGAATCATGAAGAATGACTTGTGTATGAGTTGGAATCCAGGCAAAAGCAGAAAAAACCCCTGCCCTTTTTGTGTTTTATGGCACTCTGCTATCTTTTTAGTTATGTTTTTTGTGTCAGCACTCAGTAGATTTTAGGTGAGATAAAGTGTCCATTCTTTTCGTTTTGCTTCCTTTTTTTCCACCAAAGGATCTGAGATCTTGAAACAAAAAAAAACCCCAAAACAAATCCCTTGTAGTTTATCAGCCCTAATTGTCTCGCAATGGGGTTTCAGAGAGAAGATCATTAGCATACACAGACATAAGGCAGATGTTCTGGTGAGGACATGTCAGCAGAAGGAGTGTGTTTCTGTTTTGGACCCTCCCTCATTCTTATTCCTTATCTAACCTCATTCCCATCAACACATTTTTCATTTATATCGGTGTGTTGTTTGCCAGTGGGAGTGGAGGGGCAGGAGCAGATCTTGAGAAGCCATCCTGTGTGCTGAGGGGTGTCCTCTGCTGTGCCTGGCCATGGCATGTTAGCACACAGGGTGCTGTGGATCAGGATGTTAGCAAGGGTTAGTAAGACTGCCGTGGATATGCAGGCAAGGGGCTACATTTATATGTGTCACACCTGAGAAAACAATCTCACCACTGTTATCTGAGTAAAACATCTCAGCTGCTGTCCTGGCTTCATGTCTTAGCCCTTTCCATGAGGCTTTTCATGAGTTTTTTCCATTTGCAGGTTCTTAATGATTCGGCTTCTGCAGCACATTTATTTAAGCAAAGTATTATTTATGATGATTTTCCTTTAAAAAAATAGATGTCCTCTGGCCTGAGGGAAAAGCAATAAAGGCTCTAAATTATGTTCTCAATCCAGAATTAATCTGGGTGACTGGACAAGGGAGTAAAGAATGGAAGAAACCAGAGCTTCAATTTATAAAGAAACATTTTTTCCCCAGTTTCCTGGAAGTCTGTGTTGGGTAGCATAGAACCTAGGACACCTCTGAGTCTGTAAGGGTAAAGAATAAAAAATGTGAGTATATCTAGAATTTTAAAACATTTTCTTTAAGAAAAAACTCCAAGAAACAGAAAAGGTAAGAAAGACTCCAAATAGCCATCTTCATAAGAAACATTTCCCAAAGAAAAATCAATGGAGCCCTGCCAAATCAGGATCCTTAGTGCATGGTTGTACGTTAAATACTTCTCCTTTTCCCCTTAAACCTACGCTGCATGCAAGATTTATCATTTATATTATTTATATCTTGTCATGATAAGTAATTCCACGGCTGCTTTCCATTTTAGGAGTAAAGGCTGTACTTTAAGTCTGATTGCATCAGTTTTAAGTTTCAGTATATCTGTACATACAGTTATAACACTTAACACATGTACAACAGAAGTGTCATACAGAAGCATCTTATCTCCCACTATATTTTGTTTATTTCTCACATGAAGAGAAGCCAGTAATGGGGTAAGCTAGAATCCTTATCAACTTCCAGCTTTCAGTTTCCCTTCCCTTGCCCATTAAGAAAGCTGTGCAAGGCTTTGAGAAGACCTGAAGAGCTCACAATTGCTGGTCTTCCCACACCAGAGTCAAGATATCCCCAAAGACACAATCATCTTCTTAATTCCCACCCCCATCACTGTCCATGTGGAGACAAGAAGGGAGGTTTTGGTAGCAGCTCTGACTTTGTGATGACAAAGGGACGCAATTTGGACTCTTCTGAGTTTTTTACATCTGAGCATTATCATTAAAATCACTGCCTCCAAACAGGAATTCTCTTTTACAATTGACTAAAAAGTCCAGAATTAACTTTTTGGCACAGATGTTCACATGCTTTTTCTGCACACCACATCACCTCCCTGAACTCTGTTCCTCAGAATGCACTCAGCATTAGTTTCAGCACAATGCATTTCCCACTATTTTCAACAGTGAGGACAGCTAAAGAGCTGGCAAATCAGAATACCTCCCAGATGAATTAAATATAGCAAGTAATTCTTGCTTAAATGGATCCTCAGGAGATGCAAATAAGCACTCAAACATGAAGAATGACAAAATATGAGGCACAATAGAGTCTTTAGATTCATCATGACAGACTGTCAGCCCAAGGCTCTCATAAGAACCACTGGATTTGTTTCAAGAGTGAGCAAGGAGATCTCCATGGCTCTATTCAAGCTTTTCCACAGTGTTTTTCACCACTTCCCAACATAACTTCTCCATATCCATTCTGGTGACATGTATAACTACCAGGAATACTTGCTAGAGATGGTGCAGGAACAAGTCAAGCACACATGGGAATGTTTGAAAAGCCAGTTGCTAGATGCACTGCAGATGTTGCTGGGAGCTGTCTTGCTCACAATTAGAGTAATCCCTCTGCTCTTTGAGACTCAAATTTCGTGGCTTCAAGACTTTGTGTTTTTTTCCTGCAAAGATGTCATAGACTTCCCTTGATCCTTCGCGGGGTTCTTCTGTGTCGCATGAGCATGGGACGGCTGTGCATGTGCAGTGAATGCCTCTGTGGCACCCGGGTTGGGGCCAGCCTGTGTCCAGCCAAACCTGCAGGGCGGCACCTCTCCCCCGCCACGAGCTGGAGCCAGCCGCTGCCATTAACCTATTGCAGAGGAAACCCATGGCTTGGGCAGCCCCCGTGTGGGTGGGCCAAGCTGTGAGTTCCCTGCCTCCCACAGGCAGTCCGAGCTGCTGACCCCCTCCCCCCTGCTCCCTCCCCTCTGCCCGGTCGTACCTCCGCTCCACTGTCCCCGCCCACTGCACTGGGAAGGGCAGAGAAGATTCCCTGTGCTCCCCTGTCCTGGTGCTCAGGGTTGAGGGAGCAGGATGATGGGGGTGGCTTATTTGCATATGTGTGATCCGCCGCTCTTCAAGGATTTTGACTCTTCCGGTCCCGGAATCCTGTGAAATTCAAGGGATTACTGTATTTCCAAAAATATGCTAAACACTGATGTGAATAGCAAAAAAAAAAAAAAAAAAAAAAAAAAAAAAAAAAAAATATTCTAAAAAAACTATATTCCCCTAATTT
>WEKX01026294.1:22327-37473 GCA_013390025.1 Pitta sordida
AAAAAAAAAAAAAAAAAAAAAAAAATCTATCTCAGTAAATGCTATTGCCTCATAGTTCGGGGTTTTTTTCCTCCTCTCTGACTTCTACTATTTCAAAATTACTTTGTTTATGAACTAATAAACCTATGAACTGTATATAAAAGTTACTAGTTTTACAGATTATTTTTTACATTAATTTAAAATATCTTCATAACTTTTGCTGAAAAAATATTAATGGTTTCAAGCATTGGCCATTCTTCCATTCTTTTCAGAAACGGGTTTTTTTTAAGAGGTTAAGTATCTGGGTGAGTTTCTTCTTTTTAAAACTTATTTTAAAAATAAAAACAGATTCAGATTAAACTTGAATTTCAGAATCAGAAATAAAGGGCATATTTAAAAAAAAATTAATGACAAACTACATAATGTAGAAAAGGAGTTGTTTTGAACTGCATACCATTCATCTGCATGAAACAAAAACAACAACCCCAACCCTTGACAACTGCAGTCAGCAGGAAATCCTAGGCATGCAAGAGATACACATACTCTGTATGTGCATTTCCCCATCACTAATTTATACGAAAGAAAACCATTTTTCCTTTCCTGTCTCTTCATTCCACATGCTCCTCAAAACTCAGAGTTGAGCTTGAAAGCGGCAGGTATCACCCTCCAATATAATACTTTTAACAGGTGAGTGATGCTGATGGACACAGGGTTGCTGACCTCAGAGTCCCTATCTATGTAAAGAGTCTTTCCCTGTCATACAGCCCCAATGCCAGCTGACTTCAGTGGGTTTGCAAGCATCAGCTTGTCAGAAATACATGCTGAAAAGTATCAGAATTAGCCACTTATAAATTTTGCTTCTATTATTATGGCTGTGGCTTCTTGTAATTAGTTTCAAGACAGTAAAAGTTTCTGATGCTGAGATGTTCCTGATGGTATGCATGAGGCTGAGTGGGTAACACGCCCATAAATCAGCACCCATGCTCTCAGCAGGGATGCTGCTGGTGTCCCTCACTGGAATTGGGGTTGTGTTTTGTGAACAGCAGCGACCTGTATCTGTACTTCCCAAGAAGAGGAAAGAAATGCCTTTGTGGAAGAAACTTCCGCATTACAGACATTCCAGTTGTTCCTTTGAGCCACAGCTGTAACTCTCTCCAGATGTAACCCTTCACTTCTCCCTCTTTACAAGTTTATTTTCCTTGTAAGGAAGAAAAACATGGAAAAGATTTTTGGTGGGTATAAACCAAACTGAGAAGTACTGATGTAAAGAATGAAGGCGGCTTTGTAGAACATCTGACAACAGGAAGTGAGCTGAGTCACACACACAAAGCCATGGAAGTGCTAAATCCCTTCAGATGCTTCTGGCTAGGTGAAATTCATCTTCTTGCCGAACACTGTATGGGAGTGGAATATGTATCTGCTGGTGCAAACACAGGAAAGGAAATCTTTGTCTAAATTTATGGCTTGGGCAAGGAACTCTGGCCTCTATAGCTCCTGCCACAAGCTCTGGGGGAGGCGTAAAGCTGAAGGTTCTGGGCACATCATGCCTGGGGATCCCCTAAATGATGCCAAATGAGTTGTCATACCGTTACCTTTTTCTTCACCCAAGAGCCCTCCTGAAGCTGTCACTTTGCAGAGTGGGCCTGACACCCAGAGCTGCAGCTCAAGGGCAAAGGTCAGCTAAGACAATAGCATAAGATCAGAAAACATCAGTGACACCAAAATTCATTTTTGAGGAGTGCCAGGAAAATAAGTAAGGACATGGGAGCAAGTGAAAACCTTCTGCCATGGCATGATGGGCACCTGAATTCCACTGCAAAACATCTCAACATGGAGCCTGCTGTTTTGGTATAGGTGAGATAGAGTAGTTGCCTTCCAAGGACAGTCTGAACTAGTGATTCAAAAATTCACATTTGAAAGAAATCTCTGTAAGTGCAGATGCAGTAGGCAGGGATTATTCCATATTTTATGGAATCCTTCCCCCCACTTCTCTGTTTTTTGGTCTAGTTTATGTTTAGATTCTTACTAAAAACATGTGAAAATATTACAAATACAAATTCGGCTGCCAAAACGTAGGTTCCTAGTGCCATATGTAGGTATATAGAGCAGCTGATTTTCAGAGATGAGAGTTCAGCGTATGGCAGAGCAAGGCACTCATATAAAAATACTGGCACTTGTTTTGAGCGATCAAGTTTGAAAAATGTTACCTGGTATATTCAGGAAACTAAACATGAAAATGGTGAACCTCTGAGCCTCTCACAAATTAAATGCTTAAATGATTAGCAGAACATGGCAAGGCTGTAAAGTTTCCAGGACATTCATTGGGGATCTCAAAGAACATAGCTGGAATTTCAGGCTTCAAGTTCATTTATTGACAAGGGATCACATTTAGACTGATTTTTAGCAAACACAAGGCTGACTTAAGAGAAATTTAGGAGACTTAGTTCAACAAAGTAATTTGGACCACATACTATTCGGGACAGCCAGCCCATGGAGGTATCCAGCTTTAACAGTGATGCTTCTACTGTTGCTGTCTATAGATACTCTCATTTTACTGCACATACTCAGAACTGTATAAGCAGGAGAACTTCATTGTCAGAGTTTTTGCAACTGGTGCAGAATAATTTCAAATCTGTGAGAGGCCCAAAGCCACTGAGCCTGTTTAGATGATACCACACACTGATAGGCTCAAGAAAGAACCAAAGGAGAAAGGGATGCTGCGTCTATAACAGCCTGTTGGCTACTGTACTTGACCACAAAGCAGAGCAAGTGAAAGATAAATTTTATTCAACCTCTCAGGATCTGAACAACCATTTATTTTTCAGAAGAGCATAACCATGTGATGGACATGTCTGGAAAGAGACATGTGTTTCATCTATCTCATGCTATTAGTGCCATTGGTTCAGGAAAGGATGCCCAGAAATGGACACCCAGAAACCACAGGAGAGTAGGCATCCTTCTCAGACTTAGGGAGAGGGGACCATCCTGGGGTGCATGGACATCCATGCTTTGGGGCTGCTTGTGCACTTTGTAATAGAGAAGATGCAAATTGCTCACTCCTATGGGCACAATTTTCCAGCCCCAAAAGGTCACTCCATTGGTGACTGCAGCCAGAGCCCCCCATTCCCTCTTCTTGCAGCTCTGTCGTCCTGCTGCACCTTGGGCTGCTGTGAACAGCAGCACAGACAAGAGTAGAGCAGGGAATACAGGGGTGAGATGAGCTGGGCACAGCCTCTGTGTGCTTGCCTACTATACTTTGAACACTGCCCTTCTGAAATGTGGCCTTGGGACAGCAGCCAGTGCCTCAGCCCTTAGCAAGGCAGGGAAAAAAAGCCCAAGTTGGTGCCTGCTGTTTCCTCCTTGGCAACAAACTTGAATGTTTCTGGATGGGCTCAAAGGAGTTGCTGAACCCACAGCTGTCACTTCCACTGGCTGTATAAGGCATTGGAGTAACTAGGAGAGATGCCCTGGATTGCCTTGATGGGCCAGATGATTTCTATTTAGGTATTATGATGCCCAGCTTAGGAATCCAGAATAGGAAGTCTGCTTGTGGCCCTGGCATGCTATGACAATTGCTTATTATACTGTTCATAATTGTGTCATTGTTTCCATATGGTTCTGTTTTATTACATCCATCTGCTGCTCCATATTTTATATTTGAAGTGCAGGCTTTCCGTGCCACAGATTTGCTTTATCCTTAGCACATAATAGAGGCATGCCAACACCCCAATCCCCTACACTTCCCCCACTGGTCTTGGTAGAAGCATTTAACAGTTGAATGAAATAGTTAAGATGGTAGATCCTGTGGAAAAATGCTTTATTTCTCCTTAGAGCACCAGCATTCAAGGTGTTCGTTCCTAACTGCTATCTAGCGTAGCAAAAATTCAGGACTTGGAGACCACATTAAGAGATCGATACTGTTGTCAGTTTTTTACTGTAGACATCATTGGGGTATGCAGAGAAGAAAAGATGATTTCCACGAAAGCTTTCCACATCGTCTTTACATCTGTGACACAAGTCAGACAAAATGTGGAACTGCACTAATAACACATGGGCTCCATGGCAATCCTCTTCTACTCATGGTTGTTTCATGGCAGCTTTGGGTGCCAATCCTGGTGGGTTTAACAAAATGCCATGCCTAAACAGAGATTTTCGTGTTTCAATTTCTGACTGCTCAGCTTCAGGAAGGCCTGATTTTTCAGAGGACACCTAGGGACTCAATGCCCCAGTCACTTCACCTTTAACCACTCCTTATTTGAGTCGATGCACCAGCTTGGCTGTTGCTTAGGGGCACATATTTTCATTCCTCAAAAGCCTCTTTGATCTGATTCATCATCTCTTTTGTATCTCTGCTCCCCTATCCCTTCAGTTACAGAAACAAAGCAGGCAGTGCAGTAGAGCAAAGGTGAGGCTCTACATTTCTAACTTGTTGCTGAAAAGCTCCAGAGTAATTTGTGAGAAGTTCTAGATGTGACTATAATTCTATGTTGAAAAGAAATGCAATCTTGCTCCTTTCAATGTCCATGGGTCCAAAGTTGAAAAGAGAATTATTTAGTATTAATGGTTCTTCCCACTTGAATTGAAACTACTATTTTTATGACATTTGAGTAGCTTTATATGTATTGGATTGATGATAATTGAATAAGTGCACTTCTTCTGAGATGAAAAAAATAGCTCAAAATACAGTACTCACTCTTTTCCTCAGCAGTTTGATTTTACTTTATTTCATCAGGTATAACCAGAGTCTCTAAAAAAGCAAGCATGACCAGCTAAAAAATAACCCTATGTGGTTTCATGGGTCGGTAGGGAAAAAAAAGGGAGCAGTCACATGCTTCTCCAATACAGGCAATTGAACTCGCAGCAGCTGGTCTGCGAGTGGTGACATTACTCTGCACTGACATGGCATTTTAAGTTTGCTTCAGCCTTGGACAAATAGAAGAGCCCTCATTTCCACCTGAGGAGTTTATTTGCAAGACATATCCGGCACTGTTCTTTGGTGGCCCTGCTGCAGATGAAGAAGCAAGGGATGAAGTGCTTCACCAAAAATTATATGAAGTTGGACAATCCAACTGCCCAATTTTGGCCCAGCATTCAAGCAGAAGGTCATCCCTTTCCTCCCATGTCCCTGATGTACACTGGCAACAAGCTGAAGGGCCTGGGATGGTGACGGGGAAGATGTCACAAAGATCCAAGGTACATATTATTTGGGCAGCTTTGGGGATTGGGCCCGGCTTAGCACCCAAGAGGAACGGGCAGAGCTCAACTAGGAAATGGTCACTAGGAGAGGCTGTTTTGAGAGGAGGACCGGGGCATTGCTCTGGGACACGGGGGATCAGCCCAGAAAGAAAAATGAGGCAAGAGACATGACACAGAGCAACAAAAGAACAGGATGAGTCATTTGGGGATGCCATCCCCAATGTGTGCTTGGGTACCTGTGATGAAATGCTGACTACAAGTGGCTCCTCATGTACCCATTCTGCAGCCCTGTGAGAAGTACATGGCTGTTGTAACCTCTCTGACTGGACTGTGCCTATTCCAGGCCCTTCTTGGGAGGAGGAGAGGGTAGCCACGGGGTGAGACCAGCCTTTGGGAGACCCGTGGTGCCCATCACAGGGCTGGGAAGCAGCTGGTGAAGTCAGAAGTGGGGAGATAGAGAGAGATGGGGAACCGCTGCTACTGTGGTGTGGAGACACTAGCAGGAATTTACGGCTGGAAGCACAAGGAGGAGCTGTGAGGCAGCCAGAGGGTAGGCAAGTCAGCAGTCTGCAGGAGGGAGAGAGGGAACACTGATAGAAGAGAGTGCAGGGAAGAAAAAGGTGCTTATTGAAGGGATGGTAGTTAGAAACTCACCATCTCTTTCTGAGTGGCCTTGCAAAAGCCAGCTCATGTTTCCTCCTGCACTTAATTCCCATTCTCCAGATAAAGCATTTCTGAGATAATAAAATCAGCTCAATATGATCTACATAAGATCAGGGTATGCTTGACATAACATACCACCTTGTAGTGCTGACATTGAGAAGTCCACAACGTGTTATGCAAGATTTGCTCCTAAAGACACTGCAGTGAGTCAATGTATTGGAAATGTAATGGCTTCACACAGATATAATTTCCTTAAAATGGCTGGAGCATCAAATTCAGGCTTACTTTGTTCTACTAAATTACAGAACAAAGACATGGCTGGTTGCTTAGTGAAATAATCTGTAATAGATGCCATAGTACTGACTTTTTGTGTATATATGGGCATTAGGAAAGTGGGGTGGAGACTAAACAGTCCTTTCCCCTAAAATCAAGTAGAATAGATTCTCGTCAATCATATGGGAATTACTGAAAAGTTGCAGACATGTTCATGAGATGGGAGATAACCCCAGCACTTTAAACAAGCAGTAGATGCAGAGAAGATGGCATTGATTATCTGCAATCCAAACCCGTTGAGTGTGGGGGAGCCAATGGACTCAACAAAACAAACTGCACCCAACAGGGCAGAGCAAGATGCTCTAGCAATCTTTGAGGCAAGTGTAATATGTCTGAAGGACTGAAAACCGTTACAGTATCAGCACTTTCCCCTCTTGTGAGAGTAACTGCCCAGTCAGATCCATTAGTAGTATCTTGTTCCATTAAACATTAGTATCACTGTTAATAACACATATCATATTATGTGTACCATAATATCTTAAGAGTAAAATTAAAGAAATAAATTTAGAAACTTTGCTTACAAAGTTTCTAACCTTAGAAAATATCAAGAAAAACACTCATTGCAGCCAAAAAAAATGACTCATCTTCATTACATCAATTAACATTTCAATTTCATTACTGACTTCGTTGTGCCTCCTTCATCTCTTAGCACAGCATTACTTCAGCTCAACTACCTAAAACTGAATATAAGGACTGAAGCTTTCTACATGTATAGTGAAGCTTCTTAGTGTATACAGGAACATTTGATAAATAAAAAAGTCCCACTAAACGACCACTTTACTCTTTGGTCTGCGGGGTAAGCCAGGCATAAAGTTCCCACAATAGATTTCATTTGTACTGGTTTGAAAGAAATGTCTATTACCTTTGGATAGCACAATCTATACTACCACAGTGAAAGATGTCACACAGCCTCAACAAATACTGAAGTCACTCTGAAACAGCAATGAAGCCAAAAGCTGGAACAAATTCAAGTGTTATGTCTTTACCACCTCCTTCCTTCTCTCAAAGTTAATGAATACAGCCCTTCATTTGAGAATGAGAGACATTCACAGTTAACTTAATTGTCCTGTCACAGCTGCAGACATTTATTCCTTTCGTTATCTAATTACTAGGGAAATGGTCTTCCTAAAACTTTGTATAAGCAATCAATCAGCTGGCCAGTGTGGAAAAAAAATTCACTGTAGTAGATCATTAGTCTTGTTATCTTCTGGGGTGAAAACTCATCTGCAGCTGAGCTTTATTTATAATCTATCCATCTTACTAATCAACCTTCTTGATGCTCCAGATCTACTCTGTGATTAAAGGTTTGATTTGTCCTCTAGAGCTTCCTACTCCTCTCCAAGTCATTTATAGTTGATGTAGTATCCATAACATGTAGTGTGCATAAGTGCTTGATATCACGTCCCTTGTTCTCAGACACCTTATGTTTATGCTTGAATCCACGGTGCTTGAAGGGCGGGGCTTCCGTGGTGTCATGTTCTCCTTGCGAAAAACAAATGTATTCTTTGTCCTTCTCACAGAATCACACAGAATATTACGAGTTGGAAGGGACCCACATGGATCATCTAGTCCAACTCACCATCTAACACCTGTACAGAGACCGAAAGCACATCCCAGAGCGGTAACACAAACCTAGTTCCCTCACAGGAAAGTCTCTTCCTGGTGCACTTAGTCAAATTGTGACTGTTTCCTTCTACCCCCAGTTTAATGGTGCCATTTACCCATGCTCTGCTTGTTCTCCTATACAGTCACATAGGAGAGAATGACAGACTGTTGTAGATTTAAACAAAATATTCTGGTTTCCACATTAGTTGGCACAGGAGTATTTGTTACAAAAAAGCAGTAACTCTCTTAGAAGTCTCAGCAGACATCTGATATACCTCCTGATGCTTCTTCAGTGCCTAAAATAGAAAAAATATTAATCCAGATCTAAGCCTGGGTTTCCTGTGGCACTTGACTGTTAGTTTAAAGGTATTTTTTTCAGCTCTTACAGATTGCATTTGCAGGGAAATGTTAACCCTTGTGACCAGGAGACCATCAGAAAAGACAGACGTGGTTTGGTTGCTATTTATTAATTATTTGTCTTGTGCAGGTTTAAAACATGCTCTCCTCTCCTCAGCTCTGCTGTGAGAATTGCTTGGTATGTGGCTTTTACAGTGACAATAAACAAGGGCACACCCTGGTCCTCCTTGACAGTAGGAATGGAGAATCTAACGTATATGTTTTGTTAATACAACTCTCATTATGAGTTTGGGTAAACTGCTGCAAATTAAGCTCGCCTCTGCAATGCACTGACCACTTCACACAGCATCCTGAACTCTGCTCTGCCGCTGTTATCCTGACTTGCTTCTGGAAAACCAACACTGTCTGATGCAGTCCTGTTCTGGAAAGAGTTCCAGAAGTCTGTTTCACAAACCCTTACTGAAACCAAGAACAATACACAGCCAAATGAAATGTGGTGCATCAGTTGAGGAGCATGTTAAAAACAAATGAAACCATATGAAAAGTGAGTTGAACAATTATTTCCGTTCTTTTTTTCTAAAAATCACTGTACAGTAGAGTAGCATCTTGAATAGTTAAGTGCCCCTCAAATACAACACACAGGCAAAACAAGAACAGTTCTTCAATATTAAAAGCATTCCTGCTGTGTCACATCACGGCGCCTACACAAGTTGAATTCAAGACTTTTTATTGTCAAGAGGCACTACCATTACACTACATTTTAATATGGATTTTTGCCAACAATCATAAATAAAACACTCACTCATAAACAATTCCTAAAGGCAGTGTGTCAGATGGTATTTCATTAAAACTCCCCTTGCTGGAACGTAGTGGAATACCATAGGCCATGGCTGGTTGGGGCTTTCCCCTGTGTATCTCTAGGTGTTTTGTCGGTTCCCAAAAGATTTTTAGTTAATGTATGCCATGCCAACCACAAGATCCTTCATGGTAATGGATGAAAAATTCACAGCTAAAAGGTAGAGAGAATCAGTGCCATTTTCAAGAGCTGTCAAATGTGGGAAATCTGCAAAAGCTGTCAGGAGAAGATAGAAAAAATTGTAAATGAGTTACAGAATGGTGACAAGAAAAAATTAACCTGTGGTTACATGAAAATTGTATTTGCTAAATACCTGTAAAGATTAAATCTGTAAGTGAAAACATATTCAAATGTACTGATCTCTGTTATGTAAATTCTGAAATGTTCATGAAACAGAAAACATCATTTGACACAAGATACAATCTGTTGCATGGATAAAATAACCAAACAGCCTTTCTCAAACTCAGCAAGAAGCATGTGAAATGAAAGATGAATGTCTCTCTGTTTACAAGACTGCTGTGGTGGTCATAGCAATAAGGAGTTTTAAAAGACTTAAATTTTTAAAGTAAGCCTGTTTTTTCCCTGCTCTCTGGACTACTCCGGTGTTCTCAGCAACAGCAGCTCGCTGCATACACTGGGAAGGGAAAGGTTGAATGGCTTTTACAGAAAGCTGCATTTAGTAACTCATTACAAGCCTGATGTCACTGAAACAAAAGTTCAGTCATGTAGGCATGTGGCAGAGGTTATCAGGGAGCACATTACTAATATACTGGGGGGAAAGACTATGTCAACTGCTTGCTAGTGTCCACATCCAGGATGTGATCTCCCCAGGGAATAAACACTCCTGGCAAGCACTGAAACCCAGAAATCTTCACAAAGCTGTTTGCAATTTGCAGTCAAAGCTATCCACAATTGCTGGGAATAAGGACTACAGTCCTTGACAGCACATGACTCCACACATTTCCATGAGGGACATTTAATCTACAAGGATGTAGAAATATAAAACAAAGTGTTGCTCCAAGTAACTGTTTGTCAGATCACGTGCCTGTAATTTGGTTTGCAGTGACATTACACAGCTGCAGCCAATGGATTCCAGCCAGGCTCAAGAGTCACTGAGGTCCTTTATTGTTTAAATTTAGTATCTGAACATGTTTTGCCCATCATTAAAATGGAAAGTAATTGCTTAAAAGTGAACTATAGATGTTATAACTGCAAAGAACTTATTAGGTCATCTAGTCCCATCCTCAGAGCAATGTAGGATTGAAAACACTTCGCAACAAGTACAGAACAGAGTTGTGATTATTTTCATTTTTTCCCTATTCTTTTTTTTTTCCTTTATTGTAATCATTATCAGTATATTCAAAAGTTTGAAAAACAACCAGAAATCCCAGTGTAAACATGCTTCAGGTATATAAGTAATATAAAGTATTGCACATACAAAAGTCCTATGTTCAGTATCTCCTTGTGGTGCTATTTCATCAGAGTAAAAGTTGTGCAGATGATGTAACTGCAATGAACTAGTTGATCATATTTCAGAAGCTGCTACATACAACAATTAAATATTTACAAGAGCTAGAAACTCACCGTCTTTCATGGAAGGACAAATTTGCCAGGAATGTATGGGATACAGAGGTGTGCAAATATGGAACAAGTGTGACTTTTGGTGGTATTCATCAGCTGATCTTTCTAATGTACAAGGGATGAGCTCAAAGCCATTTGGGGAAGCAGTCCGTTAATGGTTTTCTGGAGGACTGGGAACTGGTCAGGCCTCCCCATCCTCAGAAAATGGAGGGGCCTGCTTGTGTGAAGCACAGAGACACTTTACAGAGGCATGTGTCTCCTCCTCTCATTAAATCTCATGGGCACACTGCATCTGATAAGCTAAAGATTCCATAAAGGTCTTCTTGCAAATTTGCCTTAGATATGAAGACACAACACAGCTCCTGCTTGGATTTCACAGGTCAGTCTGCATGCAAGAAATGGTAAAACCGTAAAATCTCATGTCAGACTGACGAAAGTGACAATGTCTCACGGCTACTCCTGTCCTGAAATACGTACTTGGAACAAGAAGGGAAGGTGCCTAAAAGGAGCTAACAAGTGGCAGAACGGAGAAAACCATCTGCCAATCGAGAAGCTAAAATGGATTGGAAAGAGGAGCTCAGGAGTAGACAAGCATGGTGTATGTTTCAGAAAACCAACAATTCCTCCCAACGTTTACACAATATAGGTAATTTCACACTCACAGACAACACCGGAAGACTCAAGCTTTCAGGTACGAATTTACACAGATCAGAGCTTGGAGCCTGTGCTGAGATACAGACCATTTGCTGATAGACTGGAAATAATGAAATATCTCTTCTTCAGAATCCTTAAACTAGGAAAAAATATTCAATCCTAAGTTTATCTTTTGTGCTCTTTACCTCAAAATACCTGTCCTTCTTTTTGCTCATGCTTGGCTGGCTGGCATCCTACTTTTCTGCATAAATACAAATCCTGCCCACCTTCCCTGTAAGCCTTTGCCTAAGAAGTAATTACATTCAGCCAAAACTTCCCCCAAATCAACACTTTAAAGATGCTGCCAGCTTATAGACAGTAAAATAAAAAGAAAAGGCACAGATTTCTTTAGTGTTAAGATCTACTAAACAAATTAAATAGAAGGTACAACGGTGAGAAGCCATTTTAAGAAACAATTTCAACAAAGTAACAGAGCAATGGAAAAGAAAATTAATTCAGCCCTACTGCTCCTAAGACTTCTTAGTATCACCAGTGTGGCTGTGAAAATTTAAAACAGTGCTTCAGAAATGACTGTATGCTGTGTAAGCTGTACAGCAAGACAGGTACAGGGTAACTCATCCTCTGCTCCATACTGTGCATGGATTGAGTTATCTGGGTGGGATACTGCCAACGCTGGGCTGAGAGATACAACACGTACTTCTTTGTCATGTTTTATCTTATAAAGTATTGCATAAACCTTCTGCTTTGCAAAACACTTTGTAGCCAAGAAAGTTGTGTTCTGTGTGTACAATGGATTTACTTTTCTATTTACATGCAAAGTAAGGACATGATTTCTAATTTTTTTTTCATTTTCTTCTCTCAAATCTATGTTAACTATTATAACAGATACTTATTCCAATCAGGTGGAAAAATAAATAATTATGCTTCATCAATAAAGTCTTTTATAGACTACCTTTGTTTTTTAGAAGTACTTTCACAGTACTGATATATTGCTTGTCTCCCTGAGCCATAATTTCATAGAAGTTCTTATTCTTAGGGAGGTTTCAAAGGTAATCTGAATGATACAGTAGCTTTCAAAAGGTTTGTCCTGGTCCATCTTCTAGACAATACAGCAATGAAGGCATTCTCTCCTTGAGAGATCCGAGCTTGTTCTGGAAGCATCTCAGTAAAGTACACATGTTCAAAAGCATCTGTTGAAATGCAGACTGCCTGGAATATGGGATAAACATTCTGTTCAATGTTGAATGTGTTTGTAAGGCAGTGATAAAGCTGCTTTCTTTGGCAAGGATGGCCACCATGTGGCATGTTCTCAGAACACTGCATAGATCAGATTACAACACCATGTCACTTGCAGGTAAAAAGGAAGACTGGTGGAAAGAATCCTTCATTTAATCCTCATTGAGTTTCTAGTCTCAGGCAGGATTCTGACTTGAACCATCACTCTCTTCCTTTATGCATCAGTAGTCTTGTTATTTGTCAGCTGTTGCCTGTCAGCCATGTCATCTTGAGGAGGTCTAGCTCTGTCAAAGAAGCCACACTACAGAAAACAATCAACAGAAACAAAGGTGTCATGGTAAAACAACCATAGAAAGACTCAGATATGGTTTGATTCTTCACTCAGTCAACCAGAAATGTCAGACACGACCTATGGCAGGCAGACAGACTACGAAGATACTGCATTTCTATTCAAATCACTCCCTACGAGAAATTGAAGTTTTACGTGCAAGGCACTGAGTTCCAAACTATAGCTTTAAAATTCAAATTATATCAAGGAGGATTCTGCAGGAGATGTAAGGCTGGTCTGAATGCCGATACGGACTGACATTAATGCGAAAACTGCTAATTTCAGTTCAGTTCATTCAGAAAAGATGTTTGGACTGACAAGCAACACCACTACTACTACTGCTACTCCTCCTCCTTCTACTAAAAAAAAAAGTGTTGGGAAACATGCACAGGGCAGTGTTGTGACACAGACTAAAGATCACTAAAGATGAGATTCCTCTCACCTAAGTTTAACTGCCCAGAAGTTACCTTTTAGTAAAAGAATTGAATATTCACAAGGTACCACCTTCCTTTGAAGGTGTATTCTTGAAGGTGAATTCCTCTCATCTTTGCATATTTTAGACACAAGTTTTTGCTGCCATTGTTACTTGACTAGGTGAA
Source organism: Pitta sordida (assembly GCA_013390025.1). Classification (NCBI taxonomy): domain Eukaryota; kingdom Metazoa; phylum Chordata; class Aves; order Passeriformes; family Pittidae; genus Pitta; species Pitta sordida. Next base: position 35,715 of record WEKX01026294.1, read on the forward strand.
TTTTGGAAGTTAGCACTGGTTGCACATCTAACCATAACCTCTAGGCAGCTAAAGACAGATGAGACATATCCTAACTAATGGAATTATGTCAATCTTATTTTTAATGTGAACTGAGAGGATGGCTAAAAGCTACACTGGCTCCCTTTAATATAGCAATTTCCAGTAACTTGTCTTAAATTTGTGAAGAGAGTGTAAGAACCAACTTTAAAAACATAAAGATTATGTCCCATCTCAGAGATGGGAGTGTTCCATGCTGACAAAAACTGGAAATTCCTGAATTATTCAGAGAAAACAAAGTTTAGAGTAACTCCTTTATGAACCTAAACATCCTGAAAAAGAGGATCATAGGTCTTGGGAAACAAAGCCAAGCCCTGTATGCCCATTTATAACCAGACTTCAAGAATAAAGTAGGAGTTCGAAAACAAGGTCCCTGCATAAAGGTCAGTGACACCAGCATGTCAGAAATGCCAAACAAAAAAAGAAACGTGTACTGTCGCTTTTGCTCCAGACTGTTAAGATCACAAAATTCCAGCCTTTCTTTTTCTTATCTTCCAGAGTTTTTTTAAGGTAACAGTAACAGTAATAATGCAACATACCAAGCATAAGGCTAGGGTTAGCAGAGCTAGTACTAGTAGTCCAAGAAGTATGGCTAGTATTATAACCCATAAAGGGATTTCAAAGGAGACATTTGGAGTTGACCAAATAACAGATGTTCTGATCTGAAATGAAAAGAATACATTAAATGAACAAAATCGAAGCAGGTAAAACAAATCTGACAGTAAAATACAGAGGGTAGCAGCATTCACAACAGCAGACTGCAGATTAGAAATACATATTGCCTGAAATTCTCCTATGTTGGCTTCCTTTAGAGTAAGTTCCTTTCCACCTTTTCATGATAATTTTGAGAAATATCACATACAAAAAATTCTTGTTTTATCAGACACAAGAACCATTTTATCTTAATACAGAGTAGCAAAAAATACCCTTCTGTGCAGACGCTTCGAGAAAATCCATGGAGCAAAATTCTACCCCGATGCATGCTGGTACAGCATAGGCCAGTATAACTGACTTACACTGAATTACTCTGAAACAATGGTTGACTTCAGCCCAAACTCTTAATTCAAACCACAGTAGATACCAGACACATTTTTCTTGTTTCAATTTCTGTTGACGTACCAGTATAGAATTTTTCCTATTATTTGCATTTCAGCTAAGCAGTTCAAACCCCAAACTCAAGCAGTGTGTAGTGTCCTTGTGATATCTGATGCACAGTATGGTATTATGTTCCTTAAAAGAAGCCAAGGATACAGACTATTACCTAAATGGGAAATAAGCATGAAATGCACTGTCTTTTGGTCTGAGACTCTAGAAAGCAGCAGGTGTTAAGATGAATTATCAAAGGCAAAATTCTCTCTTTAGAACTTCATGTGGACAAGGAGTAATAATAATCCTTCTGCATTTCTGCTGGTGGGGCCATCTATGCTCTTCTCACTCTCCCTTCCATACCTTTTACCAAATCTCCTATGCTCTTGTCCTGGGTCAATTGAGATGGAGTATGAATTAAATTTAGAAATATATGAATAATATATATATGGAGAGAAATAAGAACTTTACTGGGAGGAAGGAAAAAAAATTAATATAACAAATATATATATATATATATGTTTGAACAACAACAATAACAGTAACAAAAAAACAATGGAACAATGATAACTGTAGGCAGCTGGGGAAAAACAAGCACAAGGGGGGTGCCAAGTTC
>WEKX01026294.1:47430-62853 GCA_013390025.1 Pitta sordida
TTTTTCTTCTCTCCCAAGTATGTTATTTGCAGAGACGCCTTTATCTGTAACCTTGAAGGCCATGGCAGCACGGAGAGCTCAGGCAAGAACGGAGCTGTCAACCCCCTCGCTACCAGAGCAGCAGAAAACCCCCTAAACCATAACAGTGTTAAAGGCATTTACTGGGCCTAACGCTTAAAGTCTCAATATTAAAGGCAAGTTTGCTGTTTCTCAGCACAAAACTGTAAACAGAACAGAGTTGTAGTCAAAACATAGTGCAAAGGAATGTAAAACATCAGAGCAGACTGGTTGAAGGCTTAAAGCAAAGTATAATTCTATGATGTAATGGTAATAGATGCGTATTCATGAGGTGCTTTGCATATGTATTAGACAGATGCATTTAAACCGGGAAGAGAGCTGGAGCCAGACTTTTTGCCTTTGGTTTTTGGCCTTTTGGCACTCCAGAGGGCTAGGGGATGCTTTGCTGGCTGAAGTGCTTTTTTTCCCTGGTTCCTGAGGCTAAAAAAACCCTTTTCTGTAGCTTGCAAGCAATCCTTGGGTCCTTGAACTGATTTCTTTAAATCAGCAGAATATGTTATATTATTAAAGAAGTAGACTTTAGAGATTCAGCCTGATTGGCCAAGATACAGTAAAGGCATTAACTCTCTTGAAATTTCACATAAAGGAAACATAGCACTCATGGAAAAATAAATCCTTTCACCTCCTATACATGGCTTATTTAATTTTCAGTTTATATCAGCAATAAGAACATCAGAGGAAGGTACTTCCTGTGGATTAATGCTTGGCTGGGGTTAGTAAGCTTGCGTTGTGACCACAGCCATCAACTTGCCTCAACCCTTGATTAGGCTCTGGGAAATGCTGGAATACACGAGTGGAGAATATAGAAGCCTAGAGAGCATTTTCTTGCATTTACAGAATTATGCATTTGTGGCAAAGGGTTTTCAAACAATGACTGTGGTCAACATCAGTTGCAAACAGGATTTTTACCTGAACCAACACCTTGGAGATACAGGCAGCTCTCTCTCCTACAGCCCTGTTTATAATTCTCAAGCCAATTGTAAGAAACAGCATTTCTTTACCATGTAATTTTTTAAATAGCATATGTTTAAATATTCAGTGTTTACTGGAAGCAGCAGGACCTGTGGTTGAAATTCAAGCTGAGGACTTAGTTATGTCTCAGAGGAAGGGAAAGAAGGAATTTGGTATTTGTGTCTCTGCCTAATGACCAACAGTAGGGAGCCCAGCCCTAGTTACATTGGCCTTTTGAGGTTCCCCTTGTGTTAGAACAAGCAGAGTTTGCACTTGCGCACGTCGCTGAGATAATAGTTTGGAATATTCTGGGAAGCAGGCAAAACATGACCATACCCTGTGTTGCCTGGGTGGTAGATCCTGCTGGTGTATTTATTAAGGCTTCTCTCTCTCTACATGCTTTTATTTTACAAATAGAATTTTGAACTGAAGCCTTTGTTTTCTCTAAAACTTGTGAGGCAAAAAAGCAGCCAGAAATGAAGGAAAGTGTATCCAATAAATATTCAGCGCAGTGTTTCCCTAAGTACAACTGAGACAGAGAGAGTGATCACTCTTTGGAATGGTCTGCCCAGGGAGGTGGTGGAGTCGCCATCCCTGGAGGTGTTTAAGAGAAGACTCGATGAGGAGCTCAGTGACATGGTCTAGTTGGGGGGGAGTTGGACTAGATGATCCTGGGGGTCCCTTCCAACTCGGAATAGCCTGTGAGTCTGTGAGACAGAAATAATCTGAAACCATCTGAAAGACAGTTTTCCACGCTCCAGTGGAATGTTAGTACTTTCTACAGGAAGGTCGAGTACAGACCTGTAGTGCCCCCAAAGCATCTTTAAGGCATGTGGGCATCCTGGTCAGAGAGCAGACTGAAATGCAGGGACAAAACTGGCTCCCAGGGAGCACGACTGAGAGTAGAAGGAGCAAAACCTTTAGGAGCTTAAAAATTTGACAAATCACTGCTGTTCTGCAGGTTTGAAGAGTTCAGGTAGTGGAGAGACTCCCCAGAATGACTCTGTTTCCTCGCCTCTATGGAGAATTATTCAGCATCTCAGAATTTGTTAGATGTAGTCCAGGGAAGTTTCCCTAACTGAAGTGCACGTACTGTCTCTATGGCAAGATGTATGCTGTGGTGGAATTCTCCCTCCCAGGAACTTATGCCTGTTCCATATGGAGTTCAGTGCTGCTGTAACAATATTGGTCCTGCTTGATTAAAACTTGACTCCCTTCATGTCTGCTGGAATCTGGCACACTTTAAAGACAAGAGGGTAAGCAATACCATTTAAATATATGCTTTGGGAATTCATTAGCTTGTTTTCTTTGACTAATACCTCCAAAAACCTGAATTACTGCCAATAGAGTAGCTTACAAAATGCTGAGAGTAGAGGTCATACAACTACTTGTTCTTGTATTAATTTGTTTAAAAACATATGTATGACTGCACATGGATAAAAACTATTTGTGCTATTTGTAGCAAAAGGGTATGGCCACTCAAACATATTTGCAATCAAGGATAATTATCTGAATATAAACCCATCCTCCTCTTAATCATTAACTTCCTACACTTCACATATTATGTCTTTTACATAATATGTAAATTAATTTAAACAGACTACTTTAAATTATAATACAAGAGGGTATTTTGTTGTGATACTAGAAGACTTCAGTACATAGATTATAATACATAGTTATTGATTTAAGATGCTTATTTCTTCATAAACCTAACACAACCTATACTTCAGCATATCTAGCAAGAGTCTCATGTTCTGCTTTTGTCCACACTGAAAATATTTTAAATAATAATGAACGAAAACAAAATTACCCTACACCCAAAAATCACAGAATCACAGAATCAGTACGGTTGGAAAAGACCTTAGAGATCATCGAGTCCAACCTATCACCTATTACCTAACCTAGCCAAACCTGTTACCTAACCTGTTGCCATCCTGCTACCAACACACCATCCTACCTATAACACACTACCCTAATATCTAGGTCATGCCACCAAGTACATCATCCAACCTTTTCTTAAAAACCTCTAGGGACGGTGACTCCACCACCTCCTTGGGCAGCCCATTCCACNTAATTCAGCCCCATGCAAATGTCTTTCTTTCTAGTGTTCATTCCATAAAAACAACAAAATCCAGTATAATACAGTATTTTTGGCCACTCACAATTTTGGTTTTTTACTTATTTTGTTTTTTCAAATTGGAGCCATTGTTTCATGTAAAGGCAAATTTCATTGACAACCACCTCCTTTTGTTTTTATATGTGGCTTGAAGGGTACTGCATCAAATTATTGGCTTTTAATTCTCAGACAGAATTAAAGTAATCTATTTAAACTTTCATCTACAGATTCTGTATTCTGAGAGAGTGGAAATATTCCCACTTAATCCTGGTTTGAGTGCCTAAACTCCTGATAAGGGATAGTCTTCATGCACGACCCTGATGGTTAGAGCAAGTCAATTTGTCTGAGGTATATCATTGTCTCCATGCGTAGAATAGGGAGCCTAGGAATTTAGTCTCAGGTTTTGGATACCAGTCTGGGGCCAGCCTTTAAGATACAGATGTTGCAGCACACATCACCTTTATAATGTCAAGCATATATTCCCGTTTTAACATGACTCAGTGCCAGGTTCTTCACTTTGAACATAACTACCCCATGCATTGCTATTGACTGGGGGATGAGTGGNTTTTAGGCAACTAAAAAGAAACAGGATCAGTGCACATCGAGAAACACTGAAATAATGAATATTTAACAGAGAAGTCAAAACATGACTTGAGGTACTAAAGAGAGCAACCGACTGCAGTGGGGCTGTTATGCTTCTCTTCAACTTTTTCTGATTAAAAATAGATTTTTCTCCCTTCTAGCTATTAAAGGTCATGCAATCAGGAGTGGCAAATTCACTTATCTGGAACTGTCTAGAAGTCAAGAGAGAAACACCTCTCATTTCTCATAACATTAAAAGAAACTAAAACAAACTTAAAATCTTTTGGGAACCTTACACACCCTCTGTGGTTTTTTCACATTATTGCCTCCCTGAGCTCTCCCAGAAGGAGATTTGTATCATTGTGAGGAATTTTCACTACAGGCTGAAATAATAGCTAAGAATGAGCTGAGTTCCATATCCCACAGGGTTTTAAGTTCCAAAGACCTTGGAGCCTGCAGGATGTCACAAATCAGACAGATGGTACAGATTCATCACTTAGAAATTAATTTTCATAACAGATGTTTTACTGGACAACTCTCAAATCTTACACTAAAAAGTACCCACCAGAGTTAAAAGAACACTGGGCCAGATCCCCTCAGGTCTCTCTCTGATGACTCAGAAATATCGTTAGACAATGGGGGACATAATGGAGCCCCAACAGAAAAAAAGGTAACATAACCATCTAAGGTTGTTTCTCTTTTGCACAAATCAGGCCATTATTTGCTTGATCAGCAAATCTGAATCCAAAAGTCAGCTTTACTAGAGGGTTTATATTTACAGCCAGGCTTTGAAGTTAATCCAAAAAAGCTTGTGATTCTTCTTGGCCTTTGTACAATGTCTGTCTCTGTCTTTTTTGGCTGGTTGGGAAATTTGGGCTGCTTTATTTACTCAAACATGTCTAATCATTGCACGTCATTTAACTGTTATTTGCTATGGGAGTTTGGGTTTTAAGGTGACAGACTACAACTGTCAAGAGACAAGGGGTCAGCTGTTGTCAGTTAAACTAAGTGGAAGAGGAAGCAGTCACTCAACATATGACAGATCTTTTGTGGCAACAAAATATACAGGCTGATCCATATAACTTTGATGAAAAACATGAATTATATTTCATCCTAGCATAAATCAATCATTCTCAATAAAATCCTTCTCAGGTTTGCACTAGAATATCTATAAGAAGAAAATACATCATGACAATGCATTCTCAGCTTTAATAAGCACAAATAATTTCTTCTGCAGATATAACACAGTTGAGGAATGTTGTATGTTACCATTACCCTGCTTTCTTTGGCATATGAAAATGTTGTCCATTAATTTCATGAGCAAAACAGGTTGGAATGTTGCTATAGGACTTTTCCTCTAAGCTTCTTTACAAAACCATGACTGTGGGGTTCGGTCTGGCCCTTGAACTGTCCTTCCTGGTTTACAACTGCATCATCCTGATTATTTTGACTGCATTTTAATCCTCAGTTTGAATCTGCAGATTTTAGTCTAGCTAACAACAGCTGGTTTTTAAGTATGCTCTAGCTTACTCCTGGAATAACTTTAGGAACTACAAGTTTGCAGACTTACTAAGATCAGATTATGCCCTTCTTAGGAAACTAATTATGCTCTACAGTCTTTTATGGTTATGGCTGTATAACTGTTAATTTTAAAAGAGGCTGTGAAAAAGAGAACTGTTCAGAGGCAAGTGGGAAGAAGGCAACCAGACCCTGGGCCACTATTTACTGCCACTTTCTAAGTTTGCATTTGAAGGAGGGATCATGTTGTTCTGGAACTGTTTAGACATGAATGGGAGGATGTAACAGTTCTTTGGGGACTACCTTTTCCTACTTAGGAAAAAATCAAGCTGCTTTAAGTGGAATTTTCTGAGTCTTTACAAGACTTGACTGTTACTATTCAAAGGAAACAGAAATTTTTACAGAGAAAAGGTAAAATCACAGCACATAAAATGCCTTGTTTGATAGCAAGGGTATGTAAAGTATGGAGTAAGGAGATGATCTTCCTTCAGGATTGTTTACCATGAGAGCTCTGTACCCAGGGAGTCTATAGGATGGCTCATCCTTACCCCTGCCCACAGGCTGGTGTAAGGTTCCACCTCTGCCTGAAGCTCACTGAGTGAAGGGAGGTGCATGCATAGCAGGCAGGATTTATTAAGTAGCAAGAGACTTAGTAGTAAAGGGACTGCAGCACTGGCATAGCCTGGTGTGTTTGCACACACCGATATCCCAAGGCCCAGCTATGACCCCTCTCCCCTATATAGACCAGAAGGAGAGCAGAGAAGGCGTTTCAAATCAGCTGGATAATGCAACCTCAGAAGATACCTTTCTGTCTTTTCACTGTCTATAGCGTCGGGCAACCAGTTTTGGCATCTAACTTTCAGATTACTAAAATTATGTAAAGCCAGTCCCCATGCTCCTGCTTTAAACATGCCACTGAATTCTATGCAGTTATCCTTACTCTGAACCTAAGTCAGCTAACTGAGATTACACCCTAGAAAAAGCTTCTGCTTTTAGTAAGAGTCAATAAGAAAAGGAGACTTCATGTCTTCTGTAGCTGGTCTGACCCAACTGTCACAGCCAAGCTCAAGAGAAATACTCTCTGTTTCTCATTACATTTGTTTAGCTTTAATCTCTCACAGTTATTTCTTGCTGTATACTAAACTGGACTTAAAAAAACCTTTATGAGGCTAATTCCACTGAAATAGCTGTAAATAGCCTAGAAAATTGGCATCTAAGGATCTGTGCACAGGGTTTCATTTATGAGTTTGTTTTTTCACAAAACCTTGGTTTTATCCCTTATGGAGTTAATTATATTTCATCAGCAGAATGATGAAGAGAAAGACTTGACTGGATCTGCAATATGTCAGGTTCAGTTCCCAGTAAGGTAGCTATCTAAAGAAGCTAAGCTTTATCTTTAGTTTGGTGAAAAAATTATGAAGCTTCTTTGTGTTACTGCTTGCTCACTGCAGTGCTCAAAATTGTCACACATTGCTCTGGTCAAAGATAGTATCTCTGGCTCTCTGCCTGTCTCTGTGTGTTAGGAAAAGTGAACTACTGCAGTTAAATTCTTACCTGAACTTAACAGGGACCAGCTAGTGTATGACTGTCAAACAGTCTCTTAAAGGAATTAGAAAAAATTGGAATAAAATTCCCATCCTATTTTCCAATAGATAGGGTTTTCCTCTGACTGCAGAGATGCTTACATACCGGCATTTTCTGTGCAAAATTTTGTAAATCTTTGCAAAAGCTTGCACCAGATGTCCATCTCAGTTCCCAGATCTGGAAGTACAGAGAGACATTCTACTTCTGATGCTTTTGGGCTTAAATTTGAACCAGAGTCTGCACTTTTTTTGCACTAGCGGATGTTTAAATGAAGGACATCCAGTCTAGCATATCCAACACATTTGCTAATTATGCCTCCTCTTAAAAGCATTTTATTTGTGCTAAGGGAAGTGAAGAACGGATATGAAGGAATATGATTAATGATCTGAAAGGATGTGATTAATTGCTAATAGAAAGAAAGCAAACTTATGAATCAGGAATTAGTTCACCTAATATCTGAAAGGATGTCCTTTATTACTGACACAAATCTTCTCTCAAGCAAGGCCAGATAGCGAAGATAGAACTTCAGCTGTCTTTAGCCTTAATGGTGTTAATGTTTTTTGCAGATAGAATGTAACCAGAAGTCCTGACAGATACGCAGAAAAACCTTTCAAGTCATCCTTTCAGTAACCACTGCAATAGTCTTGTACACTGAGAGACCAGTGACATCCCAAAGTTTGCACCCATTGTGGATTTGGAGCCAGCTATAGAGATGGCATTCAGCTTTCTAGAAACATTGTCTTATCACCTCTCATTTCTCCAGGAAATCAAATGGTAGTGGAATTTCTTTTGTCTGCTTTCATAGTTGTGGGAAGGGCGAAATTAACTTAAAATGTGTGAGGTGCTTAATTTAAAACTCTTGCTGTAAACTGAAGATCTTCAGCTCTTCTCTGGGTAGCTGTATTGGGTTTGCTGCGGATGGTTGGTTTTTTTTTTTGGTAGTGAGGGGAGCTATGGGGAAGGTTTTTCTTCGAGAAGTTGCTGGAAGCCTCCCTCACAGCTGGCAGAGGTAATGCCACCCAGCTGCTGCCTGGACCCCCTGCTGGCCAAGGCCAGGCCAATCAGGAGAGATAGAGACACCTCTGTGATAACATATTTAAGAAGAAAAAAAAAGTTAGAACAGGAAGAAGAAGGTGGCTGCCAGACAAGAGCCGTGAGAAGCTGTAACAGCAAATGCAGGCACAAAGGCCAAGGCCAAAGGAGGGGGAGGAGGTGTTGCAGGCATCTCCCTGCAGCCCATGGTGATGACCATGGTGAAGCAGGCTGTCCCCCTGCAGCCCATGGAATGGAGAGAACACAGGGATGCAGAGTCCACCTGTAGCTCGTGGAGGAGCCCACGCTGGAGCAGGTGGATACTGGAGGGAGGCTGCAGCCCGTTGGAGCCCACATTGGACCAGAGTCCCAGGAGAGACGTGTAGCCCATGGAGAGGAGAGTCCATGCTGGAGCAGAACTGTACCTGGTAGGATCTGTGTGCTTCGGGATGGGACCCACGCTAGAGCAGCCAGTGCTCAAAGAACTGCACCCTGTGGAGTGAACCACGGGCAGCAGCATTTGGAAGAGCTGTTGACCCTGGGATTGGACTCATGATGGGATGGGTCCTGAAAGACTTTCTGCCATGGTGGGGGACCCCATGGAATGCAGGGAAATGGCCTCCTCCCCTGAGCAGCGGGAGAGAAACACCAACTGCCTGGCTTTCCCCTACTCCTGTGCCCCTCTGCCTCCTGGAGGAAAGGGGGAATGTGGTATCTGTTGTCAGAGACGTAGGGGTGGGGGAGAATATTGCCTTTAAGATGATACTTCTCATGTTAAGCTCTGATCTTTTTAGAAATAAATCCTTTACATTCCCACTTTGGAGTTTATTTTGCCTGTGACAGTAAAAGATTTTCTAATAGTCCTCATTCCTGCTGTAGCAAAACCCTTCCGTTTTTTTTTCCTTTTCCTCTCTCCCCTGTTAGTATGAGGGGGGAGGTGGAGAACGAAGTGAGAGAGTGGCTCTGGGTGAATCTCTGGCATTCAGCCAGGGTCAAACCACCACAGCAGCATAAGAGGTACTGTGGGTATAAAGAATTCTTCCACAGATCTGGAAAACACAGGAAGGTCCATGCATTCCATAGAGAAAGACTGGTTGAAAAAGGTGGTGATAACCAACTAGTTTGATCAAGACAGGAACTGTAGTTATTTCCTAGTAAAAGCAAACTGAATTATGAATTTCTCAATGTACTGACCACTGTTAAAATATGACGGCCACACACAGACACATGGCCAGCTGTGAGGTAACTCTGCATTATACAATCATAGAAGAGTTTGAGTTGGAAGGGACATTTAAAGGTCATCTGCCATAAGCCTGGACACCAACTAGATCAGGTTACTCAGAGCCTCATCCAATATGACCTTCAACGTTTCCAGTAAGGGAGCATCCCCACCTCTCTGAGCAACCTGTTCCAGTGTTTCATTACCCTCACTGCAAAAAACTTCTTCCTTACATCTAACCTAAATAGATCCTCTTTTAGCTTAAAACAATGTATTACCCCTTGCCCTATCACAACAGGCCCTGATAAAAGGTTTGTTCCCATTTTTCTCATAAGGTCCCTTTAGGTACGGGCAGTTGCTGTAATCTCTCCCTGTAGCCTTCTCTTCTCCAAGCTGAACAATTCCAACTCTCTCAGCCTTTTCTCACAGGAGAGGTGTTCTATCCCTCCAATCATCTTTGTGACCCTCCTCTGGGCCTTTATGCAGTGTAAATACAATTCTGAGAGCAGAAGTTGGAAATGCAAGAATTTGCAAAGAGAAGTTCACTTTTTCCATGGTCTGCACTGTCCATTCTATTTAGTAGTAAGACATAGATTGTCACCATATGAGTGCTGTGTATCACACGACCTTGATACATATTACACTTCTCTAAATTAACAGAGAATTAATAACAATGAGTTTTTAAACTGGATATAGTGTCCATGATATGCTGTTTGGTTCCGAAAAACCTTCCATTGGGAAAGATGTTACAAATACAGAGCACATCTTGGAGACCTAACAGATTATTGATTTGGGCCAGTCCAGGAAAGGTGTTTAAAAGTAATCTTGGAATTTTCAGGTAGGATTCAGGACATAAATTTTAGAGGGAGTGGTAAGGGGGAAAAAAAACAGTAAGCAGCATGCATAAAACCTGGACAGGAACCAGTGAGATGTTTTCTTCAAAGAAAGTGGTAACACGAAGGATTTACATTTGACCCATTTAATTTCATATTTATATTTTTTAATGTCTGGTCAAATAAAATATACAGGGGCCTTTGTGCATAGAAAGAGATTTCTGTGTGCATTACCTCCAGGAATGTTTGTGCCCAGAGCCGGGACCTGATTTTTAGCGCAGCACTTTTTCCTCTTTCCAGTTGTCCCACAGTGCACAAAATTTGGACACACTTCACATTTGTACAGTTCTGTGTGCAAAATAAATGGAAGTCATACTCATGCTGTGAAAACTTATACATACTATCATTTTCAAATACTGTAAATAAGCAAAACCAAATCAACTTTCCCCCAAACTGCTAAGTAGTCTGAAATAATTTATTTAATCTAATATACCCCATGAATCATTGTGAGAACTATAAACCAAGGACGAGATTCTTTTTGCATCCCCAATGAACATGAACATGTACCTGTAGCACTGAAAATAAAAGTAACAATTTTCAACAGTATCTGCTCCAAAGAACTCTTAGGTGTCTGAGTACTCACCATTCCTTTGAATCCTGTGCTTTGTCTTCACCTATCAGTCATTTTACGATTTCAACACTTTTTTTTCTGTTCTTTATGCATTAACTAAGTGTTTATTTATGTTCCTAGATCTTTCTCCTCTTCTAACTCTCCTGGCTTTCCCACTGGTATTTACATTATAACAGCCAGAACATTTGCTAAGATTCATTAGTTGCTTTACTTAAAACTTACAGTCCACGAAACATTCCTGATGAGCAGTGACTCTGGCTCATACACAGGGTTGAAAGCAAAAGCCAAGCAATCCAACTCAAAATTACATACTCTCAAAGACTGCCAGAAGAATGCCACAAAAAAGTTTAAAAGCTGACTGGAAGCCACTGAAGGGAATGAGCAGAGTCTCCATGGGGTAACCACAGAAATTATGTGGTCGTTTAGGGCATAGAAAGGGAGAAGGATCTCACAGAAACATGATTATATGTGTGTGTAAAAAAAAATAGAAATATGTTTGTATATGCAAATGGGTTTTATCTGAAAAGTTTTTGTTTGACTCAGGAGGAAGACTAAGGTTTAATTGATTCCTATTTTTGTGACTAAGCAGAGAATCCCTCCCATGACAGAAGGTCTTGTGACCTCAAAAGCAAAGGTAAGTTTTCACAAGTAAGCATTCCCTGGTGAGAGTGAGAATGCACTGCCAATGCCCATACTTCAGGAAATGAGATAATGATGTATGTAACAGATCCGAAAACACCCATAAGGAATCCTTTATCTTTATAGACAGCTTTCTCCACAAATCTCTATCTTACCACAGGATAAGCAGAAGCTCTATGCTTAACTGCTGTTTTCTGTATCTCCCTGAAAATGAAACTGTAAACCCTGGAACTTGCAACTATAAATGTTTCTTTTTTAAATGAACACTTTAAAGCATCTGTTTATTTAGCTTTAAACAGCCTCCAACCAGATTTGTTTATTTTGCAAGAAGAGCTATTTTCATTAATCATAGTGGCCAAAAACATATATTAGCAAAATAAACCATTAGTATGCAAAAAAAGTCTACTTCTGGCTGACATTTTAGGACCCGAACACATATTTCTGTTTTTCCTAGTCATGCATTTAGCTTGCAGTGAATATAATGTAACATTAGAACTAATGGAAGAGAACCCAAATGTTTAATAAACACGGTAAACAGAATAAGAGGTTCTCAGAACATTTTGTCTCTCTGTGAAAATGCTTTGATGAAAATGAAAATAACTTAAAATTTCTAAAATAAATACAAATTTTAACATAAAATTATCTTTGGCTCTTTTCCCAGAGCAACATTCAATTTCCATGTAGGCTTCCAATGTATCAAATTAAAAAAATAATTTTTATGCATCAATAGTACGTAATGCTGAAGGCACACAGAACTGGGACACTTTCTCATCGAACTGACATTGCTTTTCTATGCTCATCCTGGAAAAGTCCACCTATACATCCAGTGGTAAGCATCATACCCAACCCTATCCTAATTTGTGCTGATCAAAAGCCTATTGTACCAGAAGACTGTTCATCAAAGTGCCAATTTCGTATTACTAAGTACTCAAGTAAATATATTTGATCTGTCTACATCAAGCAACTGAAAATTCTCTGCTTCGTATTTTAAGCTGCAGACACAATACATACTTCAGAACTTTGTTAACCACTTCCAGTTGCTGCAATAGTTTTTATGTTGTCAGCCTATGAGCCTAATTGCTGAGAAAGATAACTGATAATTAAGGTATTACTGAAGAATGGATTAAGTGTTCTGTTATATTGTCTGGCATGTCTTTCAAAGCCCAGGCATTTTTCCTTCAGAGCCCCAGTGGAATCAGATTCTTCCCAGGGTACTGGGTTGATGAAAGAATGACACAGGATTCAACACTGATTACTGTTTAACATGAGTTGATCTGTGATTTTACTCTTAATAACATTATGGTATTCATTACTTTCCGATCCTATCTTCTTCCTGTTACAAAAATTGCCAAATTAACTTTCAGAAGCAGTAAAACCATTCTCTTATTCAGGAAGAATTAGGTTCTGTGAGGTTCTTTTCTTCTGACCAAATTCTAGTGATGTCAAGGAATTCAAACATGAGCTTGCAGTAAACAGCTTAATAAGAGACTAGACAGCATGAAAGCAACTTTGCCTGAGGTTCATAAAAATAGATGGAAAACACTGACTGCGTGAATCCCTCAACTGACCTCAAGGTCACCGAGTTTGAAAACTGCCTCTAGGCAGGGGGAGCTGNAGTTTGAAAACTGCCTCATTGTTGAGGTAGGCTGAGGATGGGACTTTGAACACGGAAGTAGGAAAAAACTGAAAATACAGCCAAGTCCTAATGCTTAGGTATCAGACTGACTAGTCAGAACTATTTTCCTGAGAGAGAGGTCCTTGTTCTTGGTCCAGCATTGTCTGGATTGTTAAAAATGCAGTGACCATTCGCCCTGCCTGTGGTACTGGAAAGGGAGGGAGCTTCATCTTTCCATGTGTATGTAAGTACTTACTGGGGGAAACAAACATACTCCAAAATCTGTCCAAGAAATTTTCTAACCAACAGCCAGCTTGATATACTGCATGGAAAGTCTCAGTTTATACGTTTTAGACAGCTCACCAATATTTTTGCAGAGTTCTTCCTGTGAGGTTCTGCCACTGTGACCTCCCTTCTCCTGACGTAATGAGAAATTGTGGAATTATATAAAAAAGCAGCAAGTTCAGGAGTGTCCTCTGGAATAGCAAACTGTAAAGAGAAGAAATGTGAAGGCAAATGATATGATCATAGAATGATTCTAACAGATTTGTTCCTGTCTCAGAGGTCTTGAATTTTGGATCAACACAATTTAACAGCACAAATGAGAATGTACTCTCTTCAGCTAGGAGCATGATGCGTAACAGCACCACTACAGGAATTACAGTAGATAACATTTTTTCCACTTTTGACTAGTGTCAATTTCATTGCCTTATTTAATTCTGTTTTTAATCTTGCGGAGAGATTCTGATGTATGTAACAGGATAAATTCAAAGCTCTTGGACAGAAATCTGGTCATTTAGTTCACATAAGAATCTACCTATTGAAATATAATGATTTTACCAGCTTTAGAAAGTAGAAAAAACAAAGGAAATCTGCCTTCAAACAACACAATTTTTGATCATTATTTGTTACAGGTTTCTTTTGGTAACAGTTCAACTTTGTATAACACAACAGTTTGTTCCTGTTTAATCTCATATTAAAATGCATTCTCTTCAGATTTATATTTACAATATTTTATTCTACAATTAAAACCTGCATTTTTGTTTTTAATTTTGTCTTCAATTCATCCAAAAAGCATTTATGGCTTCTTCCATGAAACCTCAAAGCAATCCTGGGAAACAGAGGGAAAGATAAATTTTAATCCATGACAATCTAATCAATCAAATCACATTAAGATAGATGCGGATGTGTGCAGTAATATCTCAACAGGAACTCACCTAAACAGACAAGACTATTCCTAAAGGATCTCAGATTATAAAGTGCTACATCAGACCCTTCTTATCAGTTTCTTTAGCCTCTGAACATAGTGTCTTAAACATATTCCTAAAGAAAACATCTGTAATTGTAATAAATGTTGTTGCACTAGAGGGAAGAGAGTAGCTGCAAACACACAAAATCTTCCATACATTAATTCTGTGTAGTACTAGATTCGGAAAATTTGTACTATGCATATAATCAAAATCAAATGCTAAAAACGGAACTGTTTTGATGTTGTCTGAGATCTTCAGTCAAAAGCATCCTACAAAGTAAAAGATACTACAATTCATTAACAGAAGAAAACCCATTAAGCAACAACAGGAATCCTCTTTTTTCTGCCTGCTTAAGGAGGAAATTTGCAATAAGGGAACACTAAAGTGACTCATAAATCTCTCCCTTTCAATGTGATAACATGTGGGAATTCTCCTTCTAGGATTACTTCACCAGCATATATAGGCCTCTTTAATGATGACAAATCAAAAAAACCCCAACAGTATAATGATATGCCTATGCAGAAGTCCTCAATATATGATCATAACTACATAATATATACGTGGAGCCACTTGAATATAAGATGATTTTCACGTTTACTTTTTTTTTCATAGATCCTAGAGTGTTATCTTCTGTAGTGAAGTATTACAGCAAAGCTTTGAAAACAGCCCTCTATGCTTAAGAGAAGAAATACATGTCTCCTGCAACAATTTAAAAGTAGAATTTTTAGAGTGGCCCACATGTTCAGGGTAAAGATATTATTTCTTCCTTCTTGAGCCAGAAGCAATGAAACGTACAACTCTGTCTCTGTTGTATGCCACATATTGAGCACAGTACACTTCATCCTAAATGGATTATCACTCCAGCTACAACAGACTGCCTCAGTTTCTCCACCAGAGAAACTATTGCTTTCTTCTCCTGAGCCTTATGACTTTGAGCAGGTTTCCAGACCTCTCCAGTTCTTCACTTCTCATTTCAAAACCCAGTTTAGCTTTTCTCTTTTACCAGCCAGGCAATATCCTCTGCTGCCATGTGTAACTCCAGCAGCAATGTTCTGGAAGAGAACTTGAGTAAAAGCTATTACACAAGAGGTGTCAGTAGCAATGCATTGGATGGTATTATTTGGTCCTGAGACCAAGACTTACATGCTGTAATAACAGTTTTGCAGCATGAGGAGACAGTGCCTCTGGAAAAGGTTAGCTTCTGCCTGTCATGTTGGTGGATGTATCTTGCCAATGTGGATAATTTTCACTGCTATTTCACTGCCTCCCTGACAGATGCCTCACTCACGGTACCACAGTGCTCAACCATAGAAAATTCACCATGTGTGTCACTCTGTATAGTCTACCATAGTTGGAAACCCACAGAAGCTGGAAG
>WEKX01026295.1:0-57050 GCA_013390025.1 Pitta sordida
CATAAAACAAACTGGAGAATTTGCTTTTGCAGATCCATGCAGCTAAGGATGAAGTGGATGATTCATTAGGATTTTGTTTTGGTGGAGATTTTTATTTAACAGCCATTCTTTTATTAAATTATTTAATTAAATCAAGTCCTTGCAACTCTAGGGGTTGAATTTCATTACTTTGGTTTCAAAGTAATGAAATGAAACCAAGTCTTATAACCTAAGACTGTTCTGAGTGACATTCATATTAAAGTTGGTCTTATTTGAGCTGTCATATTTTATTTTTCTCTCTGCTTTTTAATTTCCAGGGTCTACATGAAATATGGAGCAGACAACATAAAGATATAAAGGATTTGGGTGCTGATTTAGGGACCTCTGAGCATTTAGAAAGATATCCAGCTGGTCTGTCAAAGGACTAGAAGTGGATATGCAAGCAGCTGAGATTTTGGTGGGGATTTTGTTATTTGGCTGTGGTTTTTTAATCTTTCAGTGTCCCTATCACAAGATACAGAATTAACATATCCACAATGTTAGAGAACCTAAAAAACCCATATCTTATTAGTGTACAAATGTTGATAAGCATTAAAAAAAAAGAAAAAAAGGAATTTGTTATGAGTTAGTTGCCTGGACACCAGCTAATCCTTGTATTGTATCTCTAGGGTGGGGAGATGAAATTACCTGGGTACAGACTTATGAAGAAGGGCTTTATCAAGCAAAAAAAAGGTAAGAGATTAAAATGTAGTACGAAAACAAAGTTGTTACTCTGACATACCACAATATACTATAATGAAACTGAGGAAAGGAACACCATGACAGCTGGTCTGCAGACCACCCAGTTAAATAAAACAGACTGTGTCTATAAATAAAACCCCTTGCAGGCATCTTATGACTCTGAAGTAGCATTATGAGCCAATAATGTAATACGTATTGTAATTTCTTTGTCACAAAAGCAGTGCTGCCGTTCCGATTAACAATGATAAATAGATACCGTAATCTTTTTTTAATTACTTTGGTAATTAATATCTGTGTTTTAATATCACGTCCCTCTGATTACTTCCTTTAAATCAGTTATATTTGTTCTTGCATGCTGATCTGCTGTCTCTGATATTTTCCCCAACACTTTATTGGTTGCACCACATTCATGACATAGTTTCTCACTGTCTTGGTAGAAATGGAAGTTCCATTGTGAATCTTCTCTGGAACTCAGTGGAAAACATATTTGAGAATTCATAACAAAACTTATTTCCATATTTTGTACAGTTCATTTTGGATCACAATAGTGTAATATGAGCTACTGTTAAGCTAAAGGGAAATTATTTTTAAAATAAAAATTATTAATGTCATGTACCCCATGTGAAAATGGCTGGAAATTAACAATTCCTGACAGTGATAACAGACCATGCATTAGTAACTCACTTGATGAAGAGTAAGTATAGTTTAAAAAATAATATAGGAGAAAAAATCAATTTTTTAAAATATTTTGACATCCAAAATATAAAATTTTGATACTTTACCAAATTGTGTACAGAAAAAAATAGTAATATACTGTATACTTGTTCAAGAAAGCTTTAAGCTCCTGAAACATTTCATGGAAAGTATTTGATGATAAACTCAATCTTAAAAAAATTATTTTATTCCTGTTCATACAGATTATTTATATTTTCTTAATCTTGGAGAACAACATACCTAAGCAACATTAAATACCTCTTCAATATGATTATTTACTACATGGGAATGAAATTATGAAGGAGGTGTTTCTTTCTTCTAGAACTTGTTACTATAGATCAACCTATTTAAATGTAGAAAGTCTATGTATCTATTTCTTTCTTTTATGAAGTATTTATGTTCTTTTCCCTTCCTCAAAAATGTCTGCAACACTTTACAGAATATCTGTACAGTTGCACTCTGTATTAACCTAAGATCAAACACAATTTGCCTTTTTCAGTCTGCTAGTAAAGGCACCCATTTGTATCCTAGTCAAATGAGCTAACTATATCTTTTATTTTTATGAATAAAGTAACAAGCCACTGATGGTAATTCATCACCTGGAAGACTGTCAATACTGTCAAGGTAATTTAGATTTTTTGTGTGTTAGAATTTTGTGAATATTTTTATAAGAAACTAAACCTATCTATATATTTACCTTGCACTTACTGAAAATTATTTCAAGAAACAGGCAAATTAAAATGTATCTGAAAGTGAAGAATTTATTACCATTATGCATTTACAAAAACTCCATTATGAAATTACCTGATAAACTTGAAAAATACTCAGTGCTGCTGTATTGTTACCCTGAATGCAGCACTCATCAGTTTAAATTAAGAGGCAAAGACATGCTACCGACTCATTGAACAGATTTAACATTGTTTGGATCTCCTGAACTGGTAACTAAAGAAGGAGATGAGGACAGGGCTGCTGAAATTGATCTGACAAGAATTTTCTGAGAATAAGGCACTTTTGTCAAGCCAAGGCATGGTATCCATTGAGACGACAGGCTTCATAAATAACAGAAGAGAGCTCCCATTTTCACAGATGGGAGGTTGTACTGCCAAGGGTCAAAAAACATCCAAAAGCAGTGATAGAGCCCCTAAGTGTCTCCTCAGGAATGTGAATCAGCAGAGATGGGAACAATGCGATCAGTCACTGGCCAATGCATTGCACAAATGCAGATGGAAAGGCAGAGTTTGAGATGGACTTCAAAGTGATCCTGTCTTTTCTAGCACTGAAGAAAGCCTTTGCGGAAAATGAAGAAATACAGGAAATGGCCCAAAATAACTTCGTTATGCTGAATCTCATGGTATGAAGGGTTTGGGGTGGTTTGACTGGTATCTTTTTATGGTCTGTGTTTTCTCTCTCTTGCTTTTTCATGTCATTTTAGCTAATATCTCTGGCATTTTAGTTATGTAAGTAGAGGCGTTTGTACATGTGTATTCACACACAAGTAGTACCTACTTGGTTTTTCCCTCTGGTGCAAGATTATTCACAGTGGTATTACCCAGCAATATTTACAGAAATATTTTAATAACTAGCTTTAATTTTTCTACTAGCATGAAACCACAGATAAAAACCTGTCACCTGATGGACAATACGTGCCGCGAATCATGTTTGTAGGTATGTACTCTATTTACGTATCTTCAAAGATGTGATATCTGAGCTATGCCAGTGTTCTCCTTTGGGGACATCAAAATGATTCATTTTGCAAAAGGAAAATAGCTCTCTGCATGTGTTACTTATTTAGACCTTTGTAAACTTCCTCAGATTATAGATGTGTTCTGGAGGGTACCTAATTTGGACTTGGGGGCAAGGTGCTTCAAAATCTGTTGACATCTGAGCTTTTGCTCTCTGTGTTTCTTGCTAGTGCTGTTACAAGACAAAGTTTACTGAAAAAGTCAAGTGTCTGAGTGAATATAGATGTATATATATTAATGCCTGTACATTACCACAGAATAAATCAGTAGTCAGTAGCATCTAAGGAATGATTTCTCCCATTATAAAGCACACTCTCGGAATGGATCATATTAATTATGCCCAGAATGACTGTTTATTTTCACTGACTGTACAGGGAGCCTAGAGTGACTAGTTTAGTGGCGGCATGAATTTTACAGTGAGACGAAGCGCAAATTCAGAGTGTAGTGTAGTTACTGGAGTCAGTTAAGTATCAAAAAGCTGGGAACATTAAGAATCACAAGATTTTCACTCTGAAGTTCTAGGTAGGTCATGCTAATATTGTATTAGAGATGCATGACCCTCACTATATATGCATCCAGTCAAATTAGCCCCTCCTGATGTAAATCCAGAACATGTAAAACAGGATACTTTCCTTTAAACTCGGGTGAAATGCATGTGTAACCTAGCACTTAAAAATAGCTGCATAATACAAAAAAAAAGGATTAACTTTTGTTCAGGATTTCTCCAAAAGCAGTTGGTTGGAACAGATCATAACAACCGTGTAACTCTTGTTGATGAAACCAGAAATGACGCTGTCATAGAAGTGCCATACCATCACCCTCAGCTGTTGTGGGAATAGAAGGCAGTGTTTAATATGATTACTTTTTCAGACCCATCTCTCACAGTAAGAGCTGATATCACAGGAAGATACTCCAATCGGCTTTACACTTATGAACCACAAGACATACCATACCGTAAGTGCCCTCTTTCTGGTGTTTGCATGTCACATTGTAAGCAGACACATATGCCCCATCCTGATCATTTTTGCTTTAGAATCCATTAGGATTTCAAAGTAAAGAATAAAAACTATGTGTTAGCATTTGCAACGAATTACAATGGTTAGCCTGTTCTAGCAAAACAAGCATACCTATTGTCTCATTGAATTTATCAGGACTACTCAGGCAAGAAAAAGTGAAAGATTGTGGATGAGAACTTTCAGAATCAAGGTCTAAGCAGTTTGCTGGGGAATGGTGAAGTCATACTTGGATACTCACAAGTGTTCAACTGCACAATGTAAACAGCCAGCAGTGGGAGGGAATCAGTAAAGAAATGCTGGTGGTTACCTTGGTACCACCTAACACACATATTTCAGAAAGGAATGTGATTTTACAGGTTGAGCCAGTTCTTACTCTACACCATCTATTTGACACCAATGCAGTATCTCACCACAAATATGCACGTCACATCTGATTATCAGGCTTGTTGAGAAATGAGAGACTTGAAAGGAATTTGTCAAATCCCTTTAAGTTAAACATTTTGATTCATGAAACTTTTTACTTTCTGCTTTGGTATCAATGTCAGAATTTTCACCATAGAAAGTTTAAAATACAATGTGTAACCATAAAATTAATATCAATGTGAACAATTTACCAAATCAAATGAGGTGGGATTTTTTTTTTAATTTTACAAATGCACTTATACATTCTTACTGTTCTTATTTATTTTCCTTTCAGTGATAGAGAACATGAAGAAAGCGCTACGCCTCATTCAGACAGAACTGTAAAAAGCAACAGTGAAATGACCATAACCTATATGAGGTGAAGCTGAACCTCTGTGTCTACTAGCATTTTGAACTCTTACCAAGCAGCCTGGGTATATCAGATTTCATGAGAAATTTATATGTACAATTTGGAAAACAAACATAGAAAGACTATCTCATTAATTTGGAAAACAAGAGGAGAAATATATTAAATACTGAAACGGATGGCTTAAGGTGCAGAAACCTTGAGTTGCATTTTATCAATCCACCTCTGACTGTTACAACAGCTATGGCTTCTGGCCAGAAGCTATAAACAATCTTTTTGATGTCTATTTATAATTTATTACATAAGCAAATAGCTTCATCTTGGTTCTCCATTTTAATTTTTATTTCAAGAAGCTTGTTAGTTGTTAGTGTACCTCTGCTTTGTACACTTATTTCTCATTAAAGGAAAAGAAACTTTGGTGTCAAATCAGACAGAAAAGCTCTTCCTATAGATTTTGGAATAGCTTATACAGGAAAAAAATAGAGTGATCTGGGTTTAACTTTCCCCTGTATAATCCTTTAGCTATTGTTCTGATAGCTGAAAACAGGACATTCCAGACTGAGCATATGGTCTCAGCGAGGTCATAACCATCAAAGAGCAACTACAGATTTTGCTATGATAAAAATCCAGTGAAGCACAAGATATGGAAGGAGGTAATACCAGAACCCCACTCTTGAGGCTGAGTGATGCTTGTAAAGTCTGGTATGGGAAAAATGAGGAAAGTTGTCTTAGCTCTTTTCATTTAAATGGTACTTGAGTCATGGGAAGCTCATCCCAGGGTATTCCCTCCTTCTATAACATTCCCCCATGAGGATGGCCATCTTTGCAAAATTTTCCCAGGATCACGAGATTCAAGGGTGGACAGCTGTTTCGAGTAAATTGTTGAAGTTAGTAGAAATACAGTAATCCCTCGAATTTCACAGGCATTTGGGACTGTGGCAGTGCTGTAAAAGGCGGATTCCACAAAAAGCAGCAGCTCATACATAGGCAAATGAACTACACCCATCACCCCATCCCAGCTCAGCCCTGGAGCACCAGGGGCCATTCGCAGCACCTCCTCATATTGCATGACTGGACAGGGGAGCAAAGGGGATCTCTTCTGCCCCTCCTCACTGGGGAGTCCTGGGGAATGCGCGGGGTTCCCTGCGGCTGTGCCACCGCCACAGTGCCAAGCTTCTGCATGGCGGGCTGACAGGGTCCCAGCACAGCCCTAGGGTGAGCAGCTGTAATAAGCCATTGACACCGTGTTATAAACCTTCCCTGGCATGTAACCTCTCCAACATTCATAATGGAGCAAACTCTGGGCAGTACCCAAGCAAGTGAGAGGCACCGCTCCCCTCACCCCACAGGGCATGCCTCTCTCAGCCCCTGGTGCAGCAGAGGGCCTCTGCGCAGGCACACATGGAAAAATCCCATGAGGAATCAAGGGAAGACTATAATGTCTTCACTGGAAAAAGCACCACGAAGATGTGAGGAAGTGATACTGTATATGCAAAGAGGTAAGTGATTACTGTAGTTTATCATCCCAACAATGTGATATTTTTTTAGAGCAAAATAGTTAACAATTCACATGCCCTAGTATAATGTACGTTATGTCACATGCAAAACACCATCATTATTTGTTTGTGCTACCTGCCATTTCCTATGGTGCTGCCTGTATACACACATAAAAGATGAAGGAAGGATCTCTGAAGCATAGCCTTGCTAATTTATAATACTTAGTGTTAATTTGTCATGAATGAGTTATATCACACCAATCTATGTCTTCAGAATTACATAAAATTTGGATATAAGTGTATATTCCAACAGAGTGGTGATAAATGACCTGTACACTAAGAGAAAAAATGTATTGTATTAGTCATTAACAATATCTTAATAATCAGTTAAATTATTTTTTCAGTCTATGGAGAAAATGCTAGAACTAAAATTAAACTAGAAATCACATTCCTTTGATTCGTGTTTAGTTCTACTCATTTATGTCTTTATCTATTCCAGATTTGGCAACATTTCCCGGTCTGTGGGAATTGCTCTTTTAAGTATGCCAGAGATGTTCAGGAGAAAGGGATGTGCGCCAGAGACAACACAGAATAGCCATGACAGCCATTCAGCCTCTTTTTCTCCATGTTAAGCCATCCCAGTACCCCCACCCACTCCTCAGGACACTTGTGCTCCAGATCCTTCACCAACTTCATTGTCCTTCTCTGGACACACACGTACCCTGTTGGCCTTCCCCCCCAATTCTTACGCATAAACACTCAACCCTATCATCACCATCATCAAGTTCCAGACAATCAAAACCCTCCATAAAACTTAGGGCTCCCCCACTGCCTCTCTTTCCTTGCCTGTCCCTTTTGAAGAGTTTATAGCCATGCATTGCAGCACTCTACTTGTGCAAGTCTTCCCATCATGTTTCCACCATGGCAACCTACACTATAGTTTGCTTGCTTTACACTGTCTTCCGTCTCTTCCTGTTAGCTGTCCATGCTGTGTGCATTGTGTAGATGCACTTAAACCGGACTATTGATCCTGCTACCTTTTCAGGGGAGAAACTTTAATTCTTCCATGAGTTCTAACACACCAGTATCCTTTGTGTCTTTGCTACTGCATTGATCTCCATCCCTTACATCCACTGAGATGTCAGGCCAAAGGACCTCACTAGCACATTGTTTTGCAAACTTTTGTGTGCCACTACCAGGCTTATCTTTAGTGACCATGGTTTTATCCACTTCCCTCTTCGAATTTAAAATTCTTTCTTCTTTTAGTGGATCCCTTCATAAGAACAGAAATGTCTGTCAAGAATTCACAAAGATGGAAGCCCAAAGATTTGGGATGCAGGACCACCGTCCAGAACTTGGTTGGGCTCAGGAAAGCTAAACTCATCTGTCTCATCTCAGTGCTGTAAGAAAAAACAAATGGTAGAATTACCACCTATTGGGATGGTGGAAGAAAAAAGTAATCCAAATCCTTTCCCTAAAAGGCTACTGTGGTTCAGCTTATTCTGAGCATTTGATATTGACAGCAGACAGGAAATTAACTATGTGAATTAAATAAAATACATAACCAAATGCTGAGAACAATACAGTGGCCACTGACTTCATTGTTGAATAAAAGCCTTTAGCTCAACCCTGCAATGTATGTTAACATTTGAAGAAAGATCTGGATTAATTTCCAAAGGTATTATTGATACTGATTACACCTCTGATCTAGAATAGTATTTTCTACTGAAGTAGAAGTTTGTAACAATTTTAACAAACCATTTTCCAAACAAGCAGAGAGCAAACACTTCCCAGAGATGTCACAGGCACATAAGTTCCACTGTGTCACACAAATCTCTTTCCAAAGTGGCTTAAGAGGATTTCACCCTCATCTTTCACTTCTAAATTCCCTTTGGTAGCAGGCTGAAGTCTGTTCTCAGTCTTCTGAAATAGAACTAAATCTCTGAGATTCTTAAAGATTCAGATACAGTCCTTGTGGTGGAGCTAGATGTTCAGGTAGAAAACATGCTGTACGTTGCACATATCTTTTTTATTCACAGCTTCGTTAAACATACATCCTTAATTTTAGAGCTACTACTAATATATTTCTGCCTTCTCTTCTTTGAAGATTCTTGCAGGCAATATTTGTCCTGATGGAATAGAAACTCAGATACTGGATTGAAGACCCATTGCTCCAGGATGAGATAATAAGTCTGTCACCTGTGCAATGACAGACATGATTTTTTCCCCTTTTTTTCCTCTGAAATGAATGGCATCATAAATGTTGTCTCTCTCTTTTTTTTCCCTTCTTGTCTGCTTGCATGCCACACAGATTCATCTACAATATTAGCAGGCAGACTTTTATTCATACGCTTTACTTCCCTTTTTCTTAAGAAAGAGTGGGAAACTGTACCTTTTGTTCCTTGGTTATTTGGAACTCAACCAACCAGGTTTGTTTGACCTCCATTGTTTGTGTTAGAGCTGAAGGAGGAAAATAATAAAAACTGAAAATGTGGATGTAAGAGAAGTTAGTTTATAGAGAATAAATTCATAGTATAAGGAACAAGAGTTGAGAATACCTACCTGTGTAGACTGTGCTTTTACAGAATGCATATCCTGTATTCTCCATATGGGGATGTTAATACTAACATAAGCATAACACGGCATCACTTGTGGAAGTACATGTTTTATACAAAAAGGACTTCTGTGAGTTCTGCCTTTGCTATGAACATGACACATTCTGGAAAGCAAACTTAACTGCCACTTGTTCACATATCCGTGTCTACTTTACTGTCTGGACTTATCTGTTGTAATCAGACCAGCAGTAGTCAAACAAACGTGGACTTAACGTCAGTGAGGTGAGGCACAGGAATCTGAGAACCGACCGAACAGGATCCTCCCCTATGTATCCGTCTCAGTGCAGAAAGGCGTTGCCTTTTTCAGGCAGATGGTTGATCTATTGGTCTGCAGAGCTAAAACATTTTCCCATGTGCAAATATTTGCGCTTGACCAGAACAAAAGAAAGGCACCATATCTTTGTGTACCATGGAGGTGAGAGGCTGTGGGACACCTCAGCATTTAAAATGTGAAAGTAACTTGATCTTTCAGAATAAGACTGATACTATTTGGCTTGCTTCATGTACTACATGTGTTCTTACTACAGGCTGACACAGAGAAATTTCCAGAGGCTGAGCTGTCCTCCACAATATCAGCAAGTCATTGATCGGTTTCCTTTTGTTTGTTCCTTTGTTCAAATGGATGTACAGATCTACAGTACGATTTAGGTAGAAATAAATAGTCTCTGTGGGAACTAAAAAGCCACTAAGCAGAAAGGGAGGAATATTTACTTCTACATCAGAAAATCTACAGAATTTGCAGTCTATATATTTATTCCTTTTCCTTGACGTTCAAGGTTCTCATGCTATTCATCACTTGCCAGTAGTCACTAAAAGTGGATCTATTTCAGCAGACTCTTTTCTCTTAAGAGTTATCAGATATTTGCTGATCCCTCTAGAATAAGAGAAGACACACAGAAAACAACAGCTTCTCCTACCTTTGCATAATAAGAAAAACCCCAAATACCAGGTTTATCCTTTAGTTCACAGTCACATCAAGCACTGCATTTTCAAATTTCTCTATCATTCCAACTCCAGCTGTTCTTAAGCAGACGTTCATCAAGTTACCCTTTAGACATGTTGAAGTATTACCTGTGAGAAAGAGAAAAGATATCATATACAATAATTTTTCAAGGTACATATAACACTCATGTGATGACACTCCTCATTGAATGTTTTAGTGATTAGACTTGGCTATTGTTTTAGGAAAGAGAGTACTTCAAAAAGATCTACTGTGTCTTCTGTTACCTTTCTGAGATATCACTCCTTACTACATTGCACATTCTGGCTACATGTCCCCAAGTGATTGTTTGTAAAAGGTTGGAACACATGAACCCACCTTGCTATTTAGCACTCAGCCAGCTGCAGAAAGATGAGTTCACGGATATATACAAACCACTGGCTTCATTGCTTATGTTCATATACAGGGAGAAGGACAGTGGAGAAGAAGCAACACCCTAAGGTAAGGATTATTATACAGGATTTAGAGATCAGGAGCATATCTCTGCTAAAGGGTGTGTTTTTGGGGTTTTTTTTTTTTTTTTTTGCTTCAAGCCTAAAAGCAAGTGTACATATGATTTTACACAACTCTCGAGCATTTACATCAGAGCACTGTAAGAGTGGAACAAGACCTTGAATCTTCAAGACCTGCGCTTCCCTTGGACAAAAACTTCATATCCAGTAGATGTTACTGTTATAAAATATTGACACATATACATTCCCACTGAGAAGCATTCTTGTCCTCATCGAAAATATATTCCCTCATGGCCTCAGTGGCTTAGTTCTCATTAACTCACATACTCCTTACCTTGACAAAATAACCCCATAATGAATTCCCAAAAGGAAATTCAAATATTCAGAGCAGCTGTTACTCTGGGCCTGGAGACTCAATCTTTCCTTACTCTGAAAAATGTGTTTTCTTATTTACCTACCACACCATTTAATACACAGAGAGTCATAGCCCAGTGAAAATGTATTGTGGGTTGCACAATAGTCTTGGACTAAACATACCGGATGTGGAACAATTCTGTTAAAGAGAAAGAAACCTTTAGTGTTTGATTGGTTGTTGTTTATAAAATCTAAGAGACATCTTTTTTGATATCTCACAGAGTTTTTTAAATGAAAGAGTATTATTTCATATGCTACTTCTGGAAGGGAACGTATCTTAAGGGTTTATGTGGTATCCACTGTATTAATACCATCGACTATGACCATGAGGGATACCTCAAGGCTGCCCTTCCTGATCAAATGTGTTGAGTATACATGTGGTGAGCTGAGCTTGTACAGCCCTAAGGTACAGCTACAAGGCACTTCTGGAGCACAAAGGACCAAATAACTTAAGCATTAGGCAAAGCTGTATCTACTGGCAGGTGTGCTGCCTGAAGGTTCCTTATGATATAGAAGCAACATTACAGAGACTAATGGCTTCTTTGGTTGTTTGCCCTGAAGAGAGCCACAGGAGCTAAGGATGCTTAGTTTTCCATATTTTTACACAGAAGAAACAAAAACATAGGCAGATCACACAAAAAGCATGTGACAAGACAAGGAATCAAAGCTGCATTTATCCAGATAATATGAATTAAAATAAGAAGAAACTAATTAGCACTGCCTTTTTTCTGACTGTGAAATGTGTCCTTTTAGTCATCTGAATTCTTGAAATTAAGAGGGGAAAGGCATTATGCTAAGACAAATGAAAGAGCATCCATAATTTCGTAACTGACATATAAACCTTAAGGCCTTTCCTTCCTGCTCTGAAAAAAAAAATAATCAAAGGATACGTATCCTTCGAGAGAGGATGACTCACCAAGAAAGCTAAAAAAAATTTTTCCAACTATATAGTTTCATAACATGGCCTGCTGAGCTATAAAATCAGAACTAACAATGGCTTCAAGAAAGAGTAAATTCCTGAAGTACCTGTAATAAATGTAATTTGACAGTGCTAGAGCAGTAGAGGACTTTTACTAACTACCATGTCTCCAGGTAAAGTTAAAATTCATCTAAAGAAGAAACTGTGGTTCCAAGTCTGACAATTGCAAGTGTTGCCAGTGCCAGTAAATGCTCCGACATATATACACGTAAGGTGTATATTTCAGTCATGTAGACTCAAGACTCAAGACATTTGTGGCTAATAAATCGTGGAAATATTCAAACTACATAAGAACTATAAGGGCAAGTTGCCAAAATGATGTCAGACTGGTAGCCACATTTGAAACACCAAAATTCAAAAATGCGTAAAGTCTCCCACAAAGGTAATTGTAATCTAAAACAATGCAAAAGAAAAAAAAAATCATTGATATGTATGCACAATTTCTGAATGTATTGACTGCACCTGCAAAACCTGGAATAAAAAGTGTACTTCTATGGGTATTCCATTTATGGAGGTGTAGGTTGCCCTACATGCTGATACGAGGGTGGGTGAATTACAGGTGGCATGATTATGGTTCCATACTTTTTGTAGGTAACCAGCACAACTGGGTGCCTCTCTGAAATGGCCTCTCCACTGACTCACATGGCATGGGGAACAAACATGAGGACTTAAAGGCCTGTGTGCAGCTGCTGGTCTTACTAGAACTCTAATGGAAGTGTTCAAAGCCAGGCTGGCTGGAGCCCTGAGCAACCTGCTCTAGTGGAAGTTATCCCTGCCCATGGCAGTAGACTTGATACTAGATGGTCTTTAAGGCCCCTTCCAATACAGAATCACAGAATATTCTGAGTTGGAAGGGACCCACAAGGATCATCGAGTCCAGCTCTTAATGGCACCACTGCCTCCCCGGTGGGGAGTCGAACACGGGTCTCCTGCTATAAACCACTCCATGATTCAACAGGGGAGGGGGGGGCGAAGGTGGTGGGGGAACTTGACCCCAACAGCAGCACTCATTGCTGATATGAACCCATTTCCCCCTTTTAGCCATTAGACTCCTCACACAATATTTCAGGTAAATTATTACAGCACAAGTAAAATGCACTTTTCCTGGTATACAATACTGGTTCTGCCTTGAGGAGGGGAAGCTATGGTAGCTGCTTTTATTGTTCTTATTGGTTCATTTTTACATACGATTAAACAATGATCATAATCCTTTGGTCATTATGAACCAAACATAACAAGTTTAACAAGTAGCTAAATGCAAGTTGCCTAAATCCAAATTAAGGGGAGAGGCTTACATTTTGAAGGCAAAGTATCCATAAAAGCCTGAGGCAGGCTGCAGGAGGAGTGAAGTGTTAGCACTTTACCTACCAAATACAAAGATGTTACATATATTACTTAGAAAACAATTGCTACAGAGCGGACCCTTGTCCTTTAGTGTGCAGCTGGTTTCCAAAGAATCGTTGAAATGTCCTTATGAATTCTTTTGTTTTGTGTTGGCAGTATTACTGTAAAACTGTTAGTATGAAGTGCTTGAATTAGAACAGATACCTTAATTCCCTATTTGTACCTGAAGGTGGGTGGGCATAAGCACATGGGGCCCTATCACGCTCTGTGTGATTTACCTCCATTAAGTGTTTTCATACAGCTTAAGTACATACTTGTAATGTATTCTCTTCTGTAATGGGTAATTATGCACTTTACTACCTATAAGAAGGATATAAATTTACTGTATGAAACATCAAACACATTGTCATGTGTTTCTGTAGTTAAACTGGCAGAGTGGTTATAACTTCCTTATAAAAGACTTGATATAGAAAGGTTGCCTCCTCCTGGTATATGTTTACTTTAGTCACTCCTCTGTGCACCTCTCAGGCAAAAAAAAAAATCTCTCTAATTACCCACATAGTTACCATGGCAATAACTGTGCAATTATTACAGAAAATTTTCAAATTCATCTTCTATCTAAACTAGACTTCGTGAAACAAAAGTAGAACAGACGATAGGAATTAGCTTGTTTGATAGAAAAAGGACAGCTTTAACACAGTTAAAGTCCCAATGTTGGGCAAGCAGAGATGTTGAAGGGTAGTACAGATGTCTTTGTTAATTTTTAGATCATACTGATGAACATAAATACTAACTTGTATAAGTAACTTATGCAAGCGCAGCCATTCTGTACATGTAACTTGAAAAATGTATTCTCTTTCTACAGCTGTGGTTTTTCTTTTTCACGTTGACAAAACCACTTATACCACAGGGACGTAAAATTCTTCTTTATATTTCAACTAATTATTTGGATAAGACAGCAAGAGATAATATAGTTCAGCATGATAATTTAAAAATGCATGCTACTAAACCACAAATTAATTTACTGCAAATTCATGATGGTGATAATTTTTTTAAATTGTTTTTTAGAAGTGCACATGCACCTCAGTTCTCCTGGTCATTATTATCTTGTCTGCACAAAATTTTTATCCTCCCTTGGTTTAAGAGGAAAATCACAAAAGAAAGCAGTGCCATAAGTAAGATTGAATTTGTAGGATAGCAAAGAAAAAAGGACTATTCATTTGTATAGCTTAAATGATATTTTCCCAAACTTAATCAGAATGAATCCAGGAACTAAAGCCTTGAGGCTGTCATTCTCTAGGAGAGAAGAACAAGTCAGCTGTCAGTGGCTGCCCAGGAGAGGGAGGGTCATCACTGACCAGTATTTAAAACAAATATCGTAACATGTAGTCTTTTCCTACTCAACAGAAGATAGAGTGACAGGGAAAAAAGCATCATGGGAAGCAAAGGACAACAGCAAAGTGCAAAACAGGCCTTTGTGGGTATTTTTCTCCATGCAGTCTATACCTGGGAAATAAAGAAATAAAGTTTTTGCATCAAACACACTTGTCTGTTATTTTAAGCTGCTATTTTCCAGCATGGATTTCTTAGGGAAGGAATTTGAGGATATGGCCTTCCCATTTACAGTGATTATACATTGTTCTCTGCCTTATATCACTGAACCATGCAGCTTCCTTATGTAGGCAGGTTGTGCCTATGTCTTGGTCCTTCCCAGGATGAAGAAGAAGAGGAACTATAGGCATGACCAAAGAATATCTTGGATTAGTTGAGCTGGTAAAGGTATAAGAAAAAATTATTTTCTCATTTATAATCTAAGTAATATTCATAAATCAAAGACATTTTCACAATCAGAGAAAAACTGCTACTATAACTAACACATTTATTTTCAGGTAAAGCAATAGGTATTACAGGAGGGTTTTCACTAAACAGAACTTTGTCTTTTTTTGAATTATAAAGTCAGCTGCACAATTAAAATAACCCAGAAACGGGCACGTATCCATGACAGCAAACTTCCAGTCCCTGCATAGAATTTTGATTATTGCTCAACACTTCTGTGTCATTGCCTGATTTATTATATTACTGATTCTATTTAGCATCTTAATTTAGAGATTCTTCTTTCTGAAACACCTGGGAGAACAGAATTGAGGCAAACCCTTCACAACTAAGCTATTCACTGTGGACTCTGCTAAGCAGTTGCTCAGGGTTACTCATGACAAGAGTGGTTGTAATTGTTCTGACAGGGTTTGTGGGAGGTTTTGTGGGAGATAATAGCATCCTTTCCTTCGCTACAGGAAGTGTACACCATAACCATGTGTATCGCTGCCCGGATTCCTCATTTCCTCCTTCAGCACAGAGCTGCACCCAGCCGGGAAGAGCTGTCCATGACCATCACACCCTGCCTTCTTGTCACAGGAAGCACAGGACAGGTTTCTTCCCTTTTGATTACATGATGACTCCTGTGTTTCATTGAGAGTCCTGTGCATGGCAGGCAAACCAGTCAAAGCTCCTGTCCACTTTCCTCTTGTCTCCAGTATCCACCCAGCGAAGGCAACAGGGCAAGGCAAAGCTGTGTTCAGCTGCAGCAGCAGCCAATGCCACTCTCTCTACAGAGGCACAGCTTAAACTTAATTTCCAGGCTGGTTTGCACAAAGCAGTCTGCGTCCCTTAATTCTTTTCCACAGGTACAAAAACTTCACTGACTACACAGCAGGGCCCCACCCTGAGCAATGAACTTAATGTGGCCAGCTCAGGGATCAAAGGTCTCACTGCACATTTACAGCACAAAAAGAGTGGTCATACAGTATAAGAATAATCAAGCATTCAAGAAAAATTCCCTATCATTTTTTTTTGGTAGGATGCGTTGTTTCCTATGCTACTTCAAACCCAGAATATTACAGGAAGCAAGAAGGCAGAATATTAATCTTCAATAATCAGGCAAGAAGGAAACAAATAGCCTGAGTCAGAATGATGACCACCCCCTGTGTGGGTATATTCTGGGGCTTTGTTGAACAGGCTATGACATGAAAAACCTCCCCATACTCCCCCCAGTGCAGCAGCTTAGTCTCTCATTTCTGAGCTCCTCACCACAGGAAGACAATTAAAGAAAGCTCCTCAGCCTGGGTTGGCAGAGATGACCCACTGCCCAGCCCTCTCCTTCACCAGAGAAGTAGTGATCTCACAGAATCAGTTCACATCGTGAACATCGTGCTAGTCACTTGAATGAGACAATGTGTCCGTTATCAATGGGCAGATTCATTCAACTTGACAGTCCCCATTTCCAGGTATGACTGGTTGGAACAGCTACTGGTTTGGAATAGATTCACCTTTACAGGGACAGGATTGCCTATTGACCATGTTGGAAAGACCCTCTGATGGATACTCTTGATGTCACTCTTAGCACAATAAGCAGAAAAATCCATGGGGCTTTTCAATTCTGCAACATCAATAGTGGTCTTAAAAAAAGTACAGTCATGAGTGTTCCCGCCTCTCATGCGGGGGAGCAGGTTTGATTCCTGCTGGGGAGGCAGTGAACTTTTAAGAGTTGGTCTCGATAATCCTTGTGGGTCCCTTCCTACTCAGAATATTCTGTGATTCTTTGAAAAAAGCTTTTCCTGTTCCCAAATATTAACTGGAAAAGAGGTCTTCTGCATCACTGCTTCAGCAAGACCTTTTGTCCTTTCTCTAGTCTACACAGACAGTCTAGTCCTTTCTATAGTCATACACAGACAGATATTTAAAAATATAAATTTGACAGGCACAGCAATATGAAGTTTGAATGATACATGGAGATCTGCATTTATAGAAACAGAAAAGGACAGGAATGAATGTATACAAGATTTAGGACAGGTCTGAGATTTAGGACGAATTATTTAAAACGAGCCAACCTATAAATAAGTGCTTAATGCTAAAGGAAGTTCTTAAATTAGCAGCATATTGAGAAATTGAAACCACCATGGATAAATATAGCATAGGTATATTTAATCTCTGAAACTGTTCTTGAAAACATCAGATTAGTAAAGAATAGGGAGGCAGCCATTCCCAATTTGACACGTTTTCTCTCCATCAGTGAAAGTGTTATGAAAGGGATTTACATTGCAAGAATTCTCAGTAGATTTGCTATTGCTAAGCCCAACATGCTGCAAGGAGAACAGCATTTGCAACAGACTTATTATCTGACCCAGGTCATCTCCTGATTAAACATATATAGATTGGAAGTGATTAGTCATTAAACAAAGTAGAAGTTCAAGCCAAGCTACTGCTTACATGAAGAAACTATATCCAATTAGCTTTGCAAGTGAGCTGAATGCAGGAATTAAGAAGGCAGTTCCAGGACATTTCTGCCACCATATCCTGTTCAGGTTGCCTGAACACATGCTTACTCAACCCTGGGCATTATATTGAGTTATATTTCCACATTCTGTGTCACAGGGACAATGTTTCAAACATTATTAAACCTTGACATAACTATATTTAAAAAAATTAAAAATGAAGGAAATAATTTAAAATGCTTGAGTCAGGTAACAAAAAAGTTGCCCTGCCATGTTATTGTAAAACCATAAACTGTAATCACACACACACACACACACATATATATATATACACACACACACACACACATGTATATTATGCCCACAGGTCATTCAGAGGTCAGGCTGAGATCTCACTTTAAGCTGGTGCTTCAGGTCAAAGGCAGTTCCCAGGGAGTGTACTGGAATCAAGACGTAGTTGAGCACTAAAACATGACACACCAGCCATACCTCAGACAGCTGAACTTCAAAATCATGTCACAGAATCACAGAATATTCTGAGTTGGAAGAGACCCATACAGATCATCGAGTTCTGACAGAAGTGAGACTTTTCATGTAGTCCTGGCAAAGGAAAGGCTACTCAGCAATATAGCAAAGCTCACCCAAGAAGAAAGAGGAATTTCTCCAGTGACTGAGAGAAAGGGAGAGTGTAGAAATTAAGACACCTGGCTAAGCAGTTAACTTATCACCCATAGCAATGATCTGTTAAAGAGATGGTATGATCACTTCCACCTCCCAAACCAGCCCAGTCATGCATAGGCAAATTTTATTCCCTTGGGGGTTAAAGTATCACACAGTACTACATCAGATAAACCGACATTTACCACTCGAAAGGAGAAGATTTTCTGACTATTCATGTAGCTATGCTGCCAATTCCTTCTCTGCTGTGTGTACTTACACCATTGTTCTGCTGTGATAGCTCTGGCATAGGGAATCATCCCCCTTGCAAGTATCCTGTGCTCTCACATCTCCATTTACCTTATCTCTCTTTTGGTTATTGTAATAGTAACAGTTTCATCACTGAGTTGATCTTTGTGAATTATTTTACAGGTTTACAGTTGCTGGTTATTTGGTTTCTTCTTTGGAGACATAAATGGTAGAGGTACTAATAAAAGCTGGACTGAAGGTGTAGATGTCATATTGAGATACCCCACAACTTTGGAATGAGCCAGGTTCATGTCCAAAACAAACTCCTTCAGAATGGTAAAAAATGTAGTCATTGTGCGATGCTAAACAACTAACCCATATTTAGCAAACTTTCTAATCAACATGGACATGACTTAGTAGAGAGTCACAAGTAAATTCAGTAATAGTAGGCACAAAATGCAAAACTAGATTGTGGATTCAAGTCTCAAGCACAAAACTGATCAAATTTCAGTGACATTTTTTCCTGGAGTTGTAAGTTGAATGAATAACAATTTCAAAAACTTGAATCTCATGCTCTAACATTTTCAAAAGTCTCACTATGCTTCAAGGAATGCTTAAATTCTTCATTTTAGTCCACAAGGCAAAATTCTGCTATCTAATTTTCTACCAAGATTGGGAAACTTCTGTGGAAAACTATTACTTTCTTCTGCTATGCCATATCATACCTCATCATCTAACTATGAGTTAACCTGTTTCAGTCTCCCACTAGACTGTCCAGCTGGTTAAATCCTTTCTAAAAGAGACTTTGTAGCTGATTCATGCTTTCACCTAAAGAATTTTCCCATCCTGTTTAAAAAAAACCCTGCGGTTGAGCTTCCATTTGCATTTAGTTTTATATCCAATTCACTTCCTGTGGGAAGAATTGCACTAATACTCTTCATACAACTTACCTGCAAGCTATTGTTTAACCAGCACAGTAAACACAGCAGTAACTTTTAGCCATCCCAAATTTGCTGAGAACTGCCTTCCTGCACTAGGATGAGATCTCCAGCACAATCAGAATGCAATACTCTTTCATACAACACATGAGGATAAAAAGAAAAAGGGTATCCTCCTTCATGGGTGGAATAAAGTCTTTGCCATTTATCTGCCATAATATTTAAACCTAATTACTGTTCTAAGCCACAGGCAGGCTCTCTCTCTACTTCCCTAATCAAACTAAAGGTAGCGAGTAGAATATTTTGATTATTAACTAAACAAAGCCACTCCCAAATTGCAATGGTGCCACCAAGCAGAGAACCAACACCCAGGGCTGCTGTTAATACGGATTCCTGCTTGCCAGCTCTGCAAGTCATGCCAGGTGAAACTCATTTACCAGGTAGAATTCTGTGAAACCAAGTGAATTGGAGAGCAGTACAGTCCTGAAGCCGGCTAGAAGGCTTTACAGAATTCAGTTCCCACCAAAATGTATCTACCACTTGAGCATTTTAACAAGCGCGATGGGTTTCTGTATAAACCCACTTGCAAGGGGAGTTAAATTTATCATATCAGTTGACGTAGTCAGAAAAAGCAAAAGATATTCAGTTTGAGATTCACTTGACAAGGGCTGACTTGAGATATTTTCGGGCTCAAGTGCCCCAATACATCACCACAGTAGCTTTCCTGTACAAAAAAAAACCCCTAAAACAAAACACAATAGCATTTCAACACGGGGTCAAGAACAGAGCTTGGTTTTAATCTAATTTTTTTAGAAAATGCCATAAGATAGAAGAGACAGTTTTATACAGAGCTTAGTGTGAACTGGATCACTGGATGAAGTCACAGAAGGATTGTTTGCTCACCAACTCACAACAGGAAAGAAACATGACAACATGATGTGCTCTCAGGAAAGGAAACCTCCTGAGACTTTTCTGGAGAGGTCTTTACTAAAAGAATCATGTGCCACAGAGCTAAAGGAGTCATTAACCTTCACATGAGGAACTGCAGTGACAGGAAGAAATCCTCATGATTGTACAGTAAAAATAATACCCCAGGAATAATTTTTCTTTTCAATTTAAAATAAATGTAAACACAAAGCACTGGTTTCATTTTCCCGAGACTTCTGTGAATTTACCACTTCTTCCTTTAAATGAGCTCTTTTAATCTTTTAACATCAACATAGACTATTCTGAGTTGGAAAGGACCTGTAAGAGTCATTAAAGTCTACCTGCTGGCCCTGAACAGGACAGCCCCAAGAATCACCCCCCTTCTTTAAGTATCCTTAGTCTTCCAAGGCATGTGTCAATTATTTGGAAAAGATTTGTTAAATTAAACTCTTTTTTCCCCTCATGGCTTATTCGATATGCAGCTCCCAGAAACTCTTACAGCCTGAAAATGAAAGAGTTAAAAATTAGAGCTACTCACATGCGGAGTTTTATATTCCTACATTTTCTGTATTTAACAGAAAAAATGGGTTGATTTTATTTCAAACCCAATCTGACTGCCTCAAAGAGACAGTTGGAAAATTATTATTATGGTGCATTCATGCTTAAGTTTAATTGACAAAGCAGTGTCAACCACCAAAAGGATGGTCTCATACTTCAAAATGCAGCTTGCTACTGCTTACATCAATTCTAAGGGTTTTATGATGACTCTACTTTAATTAACCAGTTATAAGAACGTTATTTATTTTTTGGGCTGAGCCAGGACAGTTAAGAGGAGAAAGCAGGACTGGTTCTGCGTAACAACTAGATGAGAGACAAAGTCAAGCAAACTAGATGCTGACCTATTACACACATCAACCAGGAAGTTTGCAAGGAAGTACAGGTGTTACAATCTCATTGGTCAATAGAAAAAAATAAACTCAATTTTATTGAATACCTCTTTAAGCAATGAAGGCATCCTTAGTGGGACCCACTGCCTGATAGTATCTTCGAGAAGACTAGATAAAAAGAAAGATTTTACAGGAGAATATTCCAAAGGTCCCACCTCCTAACTACAGAGAACAGCTTTGCACACATATAAGTGTGACATTTGCAATGTACAAGTGTCCACACAAAACTCACATACAATTGAATCATTTTTAGATTTTAGGATTTTAAAATAGAAACTATAGGGAGCTAGAATAGAAAGTAGAGCCTACAAGCTGTTTACAGTTTATTATTTACACATTATATGAGCCAGGTGAAAGTAGTATCTATAACATAAATCTCTAGTGAAAATAATAGTAATACTTACAGGCTCCCATGCCTGTGGTCTTTTGGCATGTGGCACCCACATGAGTATGGCATTGAGTAATTACTTCTCCCCAAGTAACTGACATAATGTACTTGACTGCTATTCATTATCCTCAGTTTGCTTTTTAACTTTTTGATAAGATATCTAACATTTAACACTTCAAGTTAGTGGAGGGAGCAGCACTGTGTACTGAATTAGAAACTTGTATTCAGCAGTGCTAGCCAATCCACCAAAGTAGCAGACACCACATCTTACAATAGCCAAACCCTTCCCACTTTCCTCCTCAGCTGCTGATTTATATCCCCTCCACCCATGCCAGAAAGCAGCTGGGTGCTGCCAATTGGTCCACGGATATTTCTGCCCAGCAACCAACACCTGCAGAGTGTAGGAGGCTCTTGGCTGTAGGCAGCTTTCTGCCAGCTGTCTCTTGGGTCTGCAGCTCCAGCAGCTGCATGATATAAAATAGGAGTGCAGGAATTGAAACCCCAACCTGCTGGTGTTTGTAAGGGCTCAGTGCATTCAACTCTAGAGAAACTAGCTATCCATTCAGCTATCCAAAGCACATTAGCTACAGATCTTTCAGCCGAAAATAAGAAATCACATCTTATTTCTTCTTTTCATCAGAGAAATGGCTCCTAACAGACAATTGACATAGCAACTCTATTATGTGGATTTTTACATATGTACTCATGAGGTTTTAAGTGGTCTACTTTCAGATCACACTCCCATCCTTATTTATTTCCACATAATTTTTTTGCATACAGAGATTAAACCACCTTGGTTACGTGGGAATTCCCTGCCTCCCAGGGAATCTCTAAGTGACATAGCTAGATACCAGGAACAGCTGGATGCAAAAAACATTGCCTAAACTTGCTGCTATTTCAGTCATTCTCCCAGCTGCTGGAATGACCAGCAGGAGAGGAAGGGCAAATGAGATATGGCTGCTGTTTCAGCTTCTTAGCTTCTATTCTAAGCAATACTGAAAAATGTCTCAGCTCTTGAATCACTATAAACTAAGCATTTCCCAAGATTTAGGATAGCATTGCTTATGCCAGCTAGGAAAAACAAACAAACAAAAAAAGGTAAACATAAATGAGCATTGTGCATTTACATGTCAAGATAGAGCCACGTTTTCGTCAAGCCATCAGCTGGAACTGTGCCAACAGGAGAGTAGGAACACCCATCCTCTATCAGCTCCCTATGACTGATACTGCTTATTTAGTGTCACCACCTGCGGGAGTGTGCTTACCATTTCCAGGCCATAACGTTTAAACAAGACTTTAAGTACACGTTGCCTTAAGTAATTCCAATTGGCTTGAACAGCCAACTCGCTATCCTGATAGGGATATTACAACTGTATTTGTGCCGTGTATGACCCACACATCAGTGAAACATGAGCACCTCATGGGTGAAAGTTAATAACCATTCATTATTGTTCCAGCAATAATATCTTAATTTTTGAAAATAGTATGGCATCTTTGCATTAATTTAGCCTATATTGAGCAACAGATCAGTTGTAGGTGAGTGGGATGTTTGTGGGTTCACCTTTGTATTATTTAATCTTTCATATACATTACATGTTTAGAGTCACAAAACAACAGAACTGTTGAATTTGGAAGGTACCTCTAGAGACTATTTTGTCCACGACCCCTGCTCAAAGCAGTGTGACCTACAGCAGATTCTCAGGGTTGTACCCCATTAAATTTAGAATATGTTCAAGGATGGAGATTCCACAACTTTTCTGGACAGCCTGTTCCAATCTTTAGTCTTCTTCACATTACAAAAGGAAAAAAAATCTACTTTAAATTTGCAGGAATTTCCTAAATATCAATTTGGGCTCCTTGACTCTCGTCACTTGATATGAAAGAAGAGTCTGGCACTGCCTTCTCAATTTTGAGTCAAAAAATCATTGAATGGTTTGGATTTGAAGGGACCTTAAAGTCCTTCCAGTTTCATCCTTCCTGCGATGGACAGAGAAACCTATCACTAGATCAGGTTGCTGAAAGTCCCATCCAACTTTCACTTGAATAAGGATGTTCATTACAGGGATGAGGTATCCACAACCTCTCTGGACAACCTGTTTCAAAGTCTCAGCACCCTCCTAGTAAAGTATTTCTTTCTAATAGCTCACCTAAACCTACCCTCATTCAGTTTAAAGCCATTCCCCCTTGTCCTGTCACTACATCCCCTTATAAAATGTCCCTCTCCTGTTTTCTTGTAAGTCCCCTTTAAGTACTGGTAGGTGCTATAAGGTCTCCCTGGACCCTTCTCCAGGCTAAACCACCCCAACTCTTTCAGCCTGTT
This sequence comes from Pitta sordida, assembly GCA_013390025.1. NCBI lineage: Eukaryota > Metazoa > Chordata > Aves > Passeriformes > Pittidae > Pitta > Pitta sordida. Next base: position 23,956 of record WEKX01026295.1, read on the forward strand.
GAAGATATGCTCAAGCCCTCTGATCATCTTTGTGGCCCTCCTCTGTACAAGGAGGTCCTCCTATCAGCTATTCATATACATTTATGAGACCTCCCCTGACCCACCTCTTCTGCAGGCTGAACAGTCCCAGCTCTCTCAGCCTCTCCTCAAATGACAGATGTTACATCTTTTGACCATCTTTGAATCCTTTTGCTGGACTTGCTCCAAGGTGTCCCTATCTCTCCTGTATTGCGGAGCCCAGAACTGGACCCAGCACTCTGGAAGTGGCCTCACTTTCTTTGTTCTTCTGCCAATGCTTTGGCAAATGCAGGCCTAGGGGCTGTTAGTTGACTCACCACAAGAGCATGCTACTGTCTCACGTCCAATTTGCTGTCCACCAAGAACACCAGGTCATTTTCTGCTGAGTTGCTTTCCACTTGCTTGAATCCCAGCACATACTGGCGTCTGCACAGATGCAGGACTTTGCATTTCCCCTCATCAAAATTTATGGGGTTCATTTCTCTGAGCTACCAAGGTCCCTCTGCATGGTATCACAACCATCTGGTTTATCAACCACTTCTCCCAGCTCTGTATCACCTGTTGAGGGTGCACTCTTTCCACCAATTAATGAAGATGTTAAATAATATTGGCCCCAATATTGACTCCTGGAGTCAATACTGCCACTGGGCTGGCATCCAGCTTGTGTGTAGCCAACTACAACCCTGGCAGTCTATGTCACTCTGCTCTTACTTATTCCATATTTATTGTTTTTCCCATGAGGATGTTCTGGAAGATCTGTCTTCTCTCATGTAAGGTCACTGTGTTGTGAGATGGTCCCTGACTCAGAAAGTATCTCAGTTCTTTCAAGAATAATGATCTTTGAGAAGCCACCATCATTGATCGTGCTCCTGTGCTAGTTTTCTTCACAGACACATTCTTTAGCAAGATACTCAGAGTAGTTTACAGGTAACACATTCTAAGAGTTTATTAGCAGTATAATATTATCCTCAAAGAAACAGAGGGAAAGATTCTCACCTCTGAGGGATGGACTATTTTTGCAGTAAGCAGGTTTAGGCAGGACAAACATTGAAAATTCAACAAAAGTTTTTACTTGCACAGTCATAGAATTCAAAAAGAGGAAGATATCTATTCAGGTGTTATCTGAAGGGATTTCTAAAATGATCTTGGTGAAAAACTCTTAAAACTCTTAAAAGGATATGTCCCTAATATTTCGGTTATACATATTGGCAAATAAATGATTATTTTAACAGCCAGAATAAAACTCCAGTAGAGCAACCTAAAATAAAAACCTAAAGAAAAAATTAAGTTTGCGCATTCTGCAATAGAATGACTTCATGCAATGGGAACACAAACTAGTGGTCTACATGTCATTATGATACTGTGTAATAGAAGGAACTACATTATGTCAATATTTGCAGACATGGATTGTAGTGAGAAGCCTTCAGAAGTATATTCAGCATTCTGCGTTAGGAACTACCTCACAGTGTGCACCAGCTGGAACAGGCTGCTGTGTTATTTCAAAGTTCACATTATAAATAGTGGATGATGGTACTATTTCCAATCCCATCCCCCTACATGACCACTGAAGAATGGCATCAACTTTATTGATGAAGAATGGCATCAACTTTATTGAAACAGCTCTTTGAAACCTCACAGCAGAGTTGTCCCATCACCTTTCTGGGTAACTTGTGCCAGTGCTACACTATCCTCCTCGTGAAGATGATTTTACTGATGAACCTCCCAAGCCACGGCTCATGGCCCTCAAACTGACGGAAGAATTTGGATCACTCATTTTTATAGCACCCATTCAAGTAGTTGCAGACTGCTATTTTATAGTTCCTAATCCTCCTCTACAAATCAGACAGCCAACTTCTTGAATTTTAGTAGAGGAGGTCAATTGTGACATTGGACAGAAATTTGGAGTACTGCACTCTAGGGAAGGGAGTGGGGTGGGAAGAAAAAAATATTCCTTACACCCCTCAAAAAAAAAAAAAAGGAAGTAAGAGAGACGAGACATAGAGGAGTTTATCCTTGTTTTATATTTAGATAGTTATTCAAATCAGTGGCTGAGACCAGCTCAGAAATGAGACTGCTAAATCCCAGATATAGCCTTGACAAGGCCATTGCAATTGTCCGAGCAAAGACTCCCTTCTACCTCAGACTGAAGTAGAGGGAGAAAAATGGTACCATGATGTGGCCACAGTGGGGACGCGACAGAACATCACAGACATGACAACTGTGAGATCTGCTGCACAAACTCACCTGAATCTCAACACTGTAGTCCCTTAAAACTGTGCAGTCTGTGACTGACTAAAACTGCACATTCTGTGACAAATACACAAGGCAATGTCAAGAATGTGGGAGAAGATGGAGGGTGCTGTGGAGCACATCATCCAGGCCAGAGAGTGTCAACATCACAAGAGTCTGCATGGCTTGGAGAAAAAGACCAACATTATCAGGAGCAGAGAGCAACTTGGCAAAATGCATATGCTTCATTGCAAAGGTAATGTTCATTGGGATATGGATCCCAAAGCAAAAGTAATATTAAATAATGTGAAAGTAGCACACGAAGAGCAGTGAGGCTAAGAAAGAGCTGTATCAGTGGGCTCAGCTGGAATTTCACTGAGCAGACAAATTTATTGCTCATTCACTGAAAAAAAACAAACAAACGAAAAAACCAAAAACACCACTCCCCCCAAAAAAACAGGATCTTTATCTTTGCACACTTTTAGGTGAGTTAGTAAGAATAAAGAGACTCCCATCCTTTGCTACTTAAGGACCACCAATTCTGAAGTCAGATAGAACTGGGAGGTCATGTCACTGGAAAGGAAACTGTCATTGTCTCACCAGAAAACAAAGCTTTCTCATCGTTGAGGTTGAGTGTTTAGGAAACTGAGAGAGTCTGAGCTACAGATAAACAAACATAAATACGAACAATGAATACAAAGGACACAAAGAGATCACAGCAATCTGGCAGCTCCAGAAGACACACTAAATGATGGACATTGCAGCCCAGCTACTTGCCTGTAAGAGAGTTTATCATTCAAGGACCAAAGTTCAGAAACAGAAGGGGACTTAATTGACAGAAAGGGGTTAACTGAAAGCTGTCCATCTAATACTACATACAAAATTAAGCTCTCCAAAACATAAGGTCTTCCCCTTATTCTCATATATTACAGCAGTGTATTAAAAATATGAAACTTCTGGTTTACAGATTTCAAGCAATGCTGAAAATTGAGTATCAGTTGCTGAGACGGGAGGAGTAATTGGGTTTAATCATGGAATACAGCAAATTTCCTTGGTTTGGAAACAGTTAGTTAATTAAAGTACGTTTACTTAAACTTAAGTAAAAGAATTTAAATGTGAAGCCTTGATGATCATAACTGATTTGCCCAGTAAGGCAGACCAGGCTGTGGTACATCTCCAGCTTCCCAGTTCGTCTCATCACAGAATCCTTCTTCATTCATTCACTGCCTCATTGTGTGAGTGAAAAAAACATTCAAAAATTAAATCTAAATGCTGCCAGGCTTTCTCTTACTAATCACAATAATTATGTCCCACATATGCTGAAAACCTTGACATTCCTTGGTGTAACAGAGCATGACAGTTTCTTATTGTTGTGAAAAAGGACATTAAACAATACAAGTGCAAGCACATTTAATATGGGTCTTCAAATGACTTAGTGATTTTAAAATGTGTCATTCAGCAATGCCTTCTATCCATCCACAGCCCAAAACAGAGTATGGTATAAGAACTGGTTAGATGATAAACCCACATCTTTATCTAAAAGATTGCAAGGGATACTCTATGCTTTTCATGCCAGCTTATATAAAGTGCTGGTGATTTGTAGTAAAAACATCCACATGTGAGTGGAAAAGAATGCCTTCAGAGATTTTGAAATCCTCATGGCCTTTGGTTCTGCAAGCAGTGATTAAAGGGTCAGAATGTCATATATTAAATCCTTACCATCTCTTCTGTAGCCAATTTGAAAAGTCTCACCAATAAACTATATGTAATGCAAGTTAATTGAGTAATTCATTCAACAAAAAAGAGGAAAGTGCTGGGCTACCACATTCTGGAAAATCATCATTCTTCAGGACAAATCATTCAATTCTTAGCAGTTGTTTATCCAAATTCCAGTCACCAGCTTTAAGTGTTCAGCAATAGAAATCTGCTGAACTTTTGATTTTCCAGACTTATGTTGAAATGGGGTTTTGTACGGAAAATAAAGCAGACAGGAGATGGTTGAACCATGGTCTTCCAGCTCTCAGGAGAATGGCTTGACCACTTACAAGATACCAAGTCCTTCCTAGTCTCTCCCTTAGTAGTGGTCTCCATTTGCATGTATTGGCAAACATTTCCTGAGCCAATGTGAGAAAAATTGCTTTTTTGCCTAACAGAGCACAACAAAGCTGGGAATTGGGGTACTGGGGTCTGATATCTGCTCCAGTACAAATGACTATTATACAATAGAAACAGCCATAACATGCGTGACTGGGGACATCAATCACCGCAGCATATCCCAATCCAGCCAGCACCTACCTATAATAGTCGTTATAAGGATTTGGACTTTTTCAGGGAAAGAGGGAAATAAAATGGGACCTCCATCTGCCAGAGGTGTCAGAGGTGTCTTAGCTCCTAGATTTGGGTTGTAAGGCTTTCCAGAAAATTTCAGTTAAATTTCATCCAAATAACTTTTGGGTGATAAAAAGGTTGCTACGTAATACTGCATGTGGTTAAAGCATTGACAACGGAAATTTGACCAGCTCTCAAACAAAATTTATTCTGCTTTCAATCACTGAATCTTACAATATACTACTACTTGAAGAGCACTGGAAGCTTGTTGATGCCCAGATCTGGCTTTCTCTGGCTTTGACTCGGAGCATTGCTAGTGTGGGACTGACTATGTATCTCTTTCATTACTTCTCATTTCTCCACTGTAACGTTTTGATATTTATTCTGGGCAGTAGATCGTAAGTCTTGGAAGCATCTGTTTATTATGAACAGCTGAATTCTAAAATGTATTAAAAAACACAAAGAAAAACAAAGCCTTTCAGAGAATGCCTTCAAAACATCTATAACATCAACCACCTGAAGCTGTGCTGATTTCTGTATGACCTAACGAACAAAGGCACCTCAGACCGAGGAATCAAAATCATATTAAAAATCCAGTGACTAGTTTTGTAAAGATGTTAAACATTAATGGTAATAAGGTCTACGAGATCTTTATATTTAACGAGAAAAAGCCTTCTGGGATAGTCCTCTCTGGGGCAAGTTCTGAAGGATTAAATCACTAAGGCAGAGCAAGTAGCCCATTATAAACTGCCAGAAGATAATTTAAGAGTCTGGCTACAGTTTCAGGGAGCTGTGGGAAAGGCTGAGCTCCCCTCTCTCTTCACTATAAGGCATAAGGTTGACTTAGAGACAAGTTCACCTGCATCGAGATCACTGGGTGTGAGCTAACAGGGAAGATCCTATGAATACCTGCATTTGAATTTTTGAGCTTCCTGTAGGAAACAATTCTGTAAGAGCAGAACAAGGCTAGGTGGAAACAGGACAAAGTAAATGCATGTCCTGAAAACAGGAGAAAGCAATGGTGCAAATTAAATGGAGATACATCTGAGACTGGAGATAAGAAGTGCTTGGGGGCTTGGTTTTGAGAACACGTTTTTAGACAAAACTCAATTTTATTTAAAAAGTGTGTGAGTGAGAGCCTTCTTGCTCATTATCTCTTGAAATCACTACAGAGCAACTACAACTTCCGTTACAGGCTTTAAAACTACCAAATGCTCTTAAGAGTGACCTGAGAAGACAGTTAGTAAGACCATGTTAAATTACAATTATGAATTGTCTGAGCTGAGACAAAGATTTCGGAAAAGGATACACAAGTTTTGCTTCGACATCTAACTGAGGTGGATTAAAGGTGTAACCTGATTGTCCAAAGTGAGGGGTCCCATGTCCAAATATGTATCTTAGTAACCTATTTTGATATATGATATGGAAGAAAATCTGTGTGGATGTTCTTTGAATAGGCAATACAGAAGCTAAAAAAGTACATCTTCAGGGAGAAATGCTGGAGAAGAAGAAATTTATCACAGTATCACAGTGTTGATAAGGTTGGAAAAGACCTTGAAGATCATCAAGTCCAACCTATAATCCAACTAAAACCTATAATCCAACTAAAACCTAACAGCTATTTCATGACCTAACATTTATTTCATGACCCTCAACACCTCATCCAGTCTACCCTTAAACACCTCCAGGGATGGAGATTCAACCACCTCCATGGATCCAATGCCGGATCACTCTTTCAGTGAAAACCTGTTTCCTAATGTCAAGTCTAAACTGGCTGTCAAGTCTCCTTGGCCGGAGCTTAAGACCATGACCTCCTATTCTATCTCCAATGGCCAGAGAGAAAAGACCAACTCCTGCCTGTCTACAACCCCCTTTTAGGTAGTTATAGACAGCAATAAGATCACCCCTGAGCCTCCTCTTTTCCAACAGACCCAACTCCCTAAGCCGTTCCTCACAGGGCTTATCCTCCAGCCCCTTAATCATCCTCGTTGCCCTTCTCTGAACTTGTTCCAGCATCTCAACATCTTTCTTAAATTGAGGGGCCCAGAACTGGATACAATACTCAAGAGCAGCATAACCAGTGCCGAGTACAGGGGAAGGATAACTTCCCTTGCCCTGCTGGCCACACCATTCTTGGTGCAGGCCAGGATGCCATTGGCCCTTTTGGCTGCCTGGGCACACTGCTGGCTCATGTTGAGTTTGCTCTCCACTAATACCCCCAGTTATACACAAACTCTCTCATTTATTTTTCTGGAAAATATACATGTATCATGAATCATATAGAGAAAGAAGTTTAAATGACTGGTGTTCCTGGAGCTTCAGTTTTACCCTTCTAATAAGTCAAACAGCTAAGCAAAGCACGGTACTACTGAATATTTGTAAGGAACAGCCATAATTCTTTTTTTGCTTGAGTTCACCGTCTTGCTTCTGGACATTGGTTTCTAGTTATATATGAAAAAAAAATTAAAAAAACTAAATCCAGACTATGATCCAAAGCTCTTAATTCTCTTAAGTATACCTGTAAAAAATAGGTGCTGTTAGAGAGAGAGCATCAGAGAGCACTGTGAATTTCAACTACAAAAATCCATATCTGATGGATTTCATCTACCCAGCTGAGTAATGTTAAATATTCACTGCCCAGGAATATGTGATTTTAATCTCACTGAAATATATGAGGCATGCACCAAGAAGAACATAGCATAGTTTTAACATATATTACTGAGGACAGGATCACACCGACCTCTCTGCAGAAGGACCATCTGTGGACAGCACAACAGTAGGGATGGCCCCAAAAGTCTCATTTTCCTGAGCACTGCACTGCATTATATATGTATCTGAAACCTAAAATGATTTGTTTTCATGTTGTAGTTAAAAATAAATGTCTACACAAATAATTAATCATGGAATTTTAATTATAAAGTTGATTTAGGCCCCTGCTTATGAACAGAGTTTTTTGTCATAGCTTCCAAATATTTCTTTTTGGAGATTTTTATGAACTTTATTTTAGGTTTTATTAGAACTTTTCTACCTTTTGTTTTATGTGCATGTGTACACACATACTTGTATAATGTGCATAATTAATGGTCTAATTAACAGCTACAGATCTGAGTCATCAATTTAATTTTTTCTAAGGACTAGAAGAACAGTGATCCACATTGATTTTCCAGCCAATCATAAAAAGACAAATCACTCTTCAGGCAAAACAGGAGTCTTGACTCCAGCTTACCTGGACTTGGATCTTTGCCAAGTTTTAGAATCACCTTTCAATAAACCCCTCAAAATCTTACAGAAATGTCTCTGAGGTGTAGCTATGGTGTCTGAGAGGAAAGTGTAATGGTATTTAATTATGAAATTGACTCTGAATGTTTTGGAAGGGGAAAAAACTTGAAAGTTTAGCTCTTTGGAAGTAGTATTCAAATGCAAAGCTTGTGGGTGGAGTTGAGTTGTGAAGGTGCATAAATAGGGAGTAGGAACAGCAGTATTCACACAGTAGCCAGGAACACCTTCGCATCCTGGCAGGTGTCCGGGGCAGTCAACAAGGTAAGGCACTGCACACTGTGCTTCAGAAGGTACCTGGGGGAGCTGTGAGCCTGCACTGCCTGGGGCTGGGGGAGCTGATCAGTGGAAAGAAAAGACTGCAGCAAAGGAAGCGCAGTCCAGCACAGCTTGATATGAAGGAAAAAATGTAGACAAATGGTGGCTTTGCAGGATTAATTAAAGAACAGGCAGAGGAGGGGTTATTTTGGAAAACTTTTCAAAAGTGTGCATATACTTCTAGGGGCCAAGTTTTTAAGGAGCGAGTTTAATGTTTCTCTGTCTTTTCTTTCTGCATTCTGCTTCTGCAACAGCATAAAGTGTGCCTGGTCTTCAATTTCCTGGTTGTCCCACACCTTTTTCTTTTTTCTTTTTTTTTCTTTTTAAAGAAGTATTACTTCCACCATACAATTCTAACCAAAACAACTCTTGAGGCAATCCACAGAGTTTTATTTAACTTCATGCAACTGTCTTTCTTGCCAGGGAGACTTTTGTTATGGCAGAAAAGCAGTCTGATGCAAAAGTTGTATTTCATACCCTTGAAACAGTGACTCTTTGGATGTCTGAGCTCTAGTGGAGATCCCAATAGCAAAGAGCATTTTATCACTGATGGAAACTCAGCTAATGTCTCCTCCTGCAGTTCCTACACAGAAAAACAGTTCCGTTTCCCGTAATTTTCACTGTCTGAACTTTAAAACCTGATAGCCTGTTGGTCTGGTGGTTTTTTTCTATTTGATTGGTTGGTTGGTTTGGTCTGGGTTTGGGGTAGTTTTATGAGTCTTTTGAACGTTCTGTATCACTTTTAGAATATCTTAACATTTTCTTCTTGTTACCATTACATTGGTTCTAGGTTTTAGAAGGAAATGCAATGAGAAGACATGGGGTCATGTCACTGTAGGGTTTCACCCCTTCAGAGAAACATTCCAGCTGAAATGCTGAGAAGCTTCCCATCAGACGTGTCTCCAGATGCTGGCTCAGAAAAAGCTCTTTTTGCTCTGCTTTGTGCTTTGTGCTGCTTCTACCCTCCAACTCTATTTCAGTTCTCACTATGCCACACAGCAACTCCTCCCCACCCTTTTTATTATATTGTGGTGGTTTTAAGGATTAGATGGTACTTTTAACGGAGAGGACAGGATTGGAAGTTTCAACACCATCATTAGGCTGTGTCTATGTGCTCGCTGGAAAGCCTAGCTTAACATTCGGATTTTTCATTTGAGCTGCTCCCACAGCAAAATGGGGGAAGAGTTGAGACAAATTAATTTTTCAGCACCTGCTGCTGTGTTACTATAGCACTGGAAGATTGAGGTAGAATTGTGAATGTACTAGGACTTGCAAGTACTGTTAGAATTACCAGAAGTCAGTTATTTTACTGAGCATATTCAATACAGGTAAAAAGAGAGAGAAACTAACAAACACATACATACACATCCTAAAAGAGCCACATCCCAACAGCATGAACAGGGCAGTGGGAACCGGTCAGGTCCCTCGGGGCAGTTTGCAAAGCAAACCTTACATTTCCTTTCTGCTACCCCACGCCCAGGCCCCTGCCTGGAGCGGTTCATTTCAGCCCTGACTCACCCCACTGCATATTTGTGACTTGACCTGCTGCTCTACCCATTCTTATCTGCTGGGTGCCTCACAGCCAGCAGCAGCCTAGGAGGCACCACTATGAAGTTGAGTTTTTCTCATCTGTTCCAGGAGCAGCCATGGAGAAAAGTTACATGTCCTTGTTCCTGCTGCTCATTGCCATCTCCTGTGTTCTGGCAAAGGAAGCAGCCAAGAAGGAAACAAAGGAGACTACTGCTAAGCCGAAACTGCCTCAGACACTCTCCAGAGGTAAAAACCAAACCACAAAAAACCCCACCAAATTTAATTTTTTTTTTAAATGCAATCACGTGAGCATTTTGCTGTTGCAAAAAAATTAATTTTCTTGCAAATCATTCTGCAAATATCTTTTCTAGTATTTCCCTCTCCTCCTTTAATCCTGATTTAAAGCCCCTTGGCAGCACAGTTGTTCCAATCCCTGCCGGCAGAGGTGGGCAGGGGCAGGACTCGAACGGGAACGAACTGTGTGTGTCCCCTCATTCCCTTCCACAGGCTGGGGAGACCAACTTATCTGGACACAGACCTACGAGGAAGCCCTTTTCCGTTCCAAGCACAGGTACCCACCCTGCCACACCCCACTGTGACTACCCTGAGCCCCCTTGCACCTCCCTGGTTCCTAACGAGAGCTCTTCTTTTCCAGCCAAAAACCCCTGATGATTATCCACCATTTGGAAGACTGCCCGCACAGCCAAGGTAATGCCTTCGCATTGGGGAAGAGGAGTGGAATATTGTTTTCAATTTCTAGATAAATGCTGTAAAAAAAAAACCAAAAAACAAAAAACCAGCCATCATTCTGCTTCCTTGGTAAGCCTTAGTTAAGTACTTACTTCCACAAGCAGGGGGAGTGTTCTTCCAGTCACTGGCTCACACAGGTATTCTCTAATGTGTAGAAATTTAAAAAAAAAAAAAAAGGTAATTCAGTGTTACATGATACAGATGGTTACAGAAACAAGCACGTGTCAGCAGGGTTTGACCTCTGACTAATCTGGTGTTGGTTCTTGCCACACTCAGCCACAAAAGTAGTTAAGACCAGGCATAGTAAAGAAAAAATAATTTTATTGGAAATGACATATCCAGTTCTCAGTATTATTGATGATTGAGACTGAATCCAGTTAGGGGCTAAATCAAACCAGGCTGAAACTGAGCTGTTGCAGGATTTCTGGCAACTGGGACTGCTCTTTTCCAAGTGTCTTTGAATGTATCTAGGGGCCCTTCTTCCTGTGAGTTGATCCATATGCCAAGACCTTTGCATTCATCCATAGCTTCAGTAACTCCAGAAAAATTTTTGCACAAAAAATAAACCCCTTCCAAGTATTTCAGGCTGAGGCCCTAGATGCTGTATTGTCAAGTGCCTTAAGAACTGGTCTCAGAGACTGAAATAGTACAAGAGGAGGTTGGAAGGGTCAAATGCCCAAGTTCAAATCTAAGTAGACAAATTTGAGAGCCAGTTTACCTGAATTTGGCTTTTGAGGACAATCAAATTCAGGAGCATGTTTTTAATTTTCCTTTCCATTTGTTTCCACTCTAGCCCTAAAGAAGGTCTTTGCTGAACACAAAGACATACAGAAACTGGCTGAAAAATTCATTCTCCTGAACCTTGTGGTAAGTTTCCTAGTTACACTTCACTAAATGCTAGTGATAAAGTTCTATTTTTAATTATGACTTCTCTAGGTTCAGCTTACTAGCTAGGAAAATGGCCACTGCTGAAGCATAACTGCCTTAGTACTAAGTCTTTTTTCATTTGTAGCCATCATAAACTCAGAATATGAGGGAATTTAAAGTTTAACAAGAGCAGGAACTGTTATTAATTGGCAGTTCCATTTCTTAAAAGACTGCATCTCAGACAATGGATCTCTTAAACTGTACAATGAAGGAAAAGAGTACATATTTATGTAACATGTCCTCCTTGACTGGGAACCTTCTCTGTTTTCTTTTAAGTATGAAACCACAGACAAAAATCTTGCACCTGATGGCCAGTACGTCCCTCGGATTTTGTTTGTAGGTGAGTACCTCAAGCACCAAAGCTGAGTTCAGAACAAACCCCCTACTCCCCTATGCATCTCAAATCCTCAGGCTGATTAACAGGAATTTATCCCATGAGAAGTATAAAGTTGGTTTTGTGGATCCAATATCAAAGCAACCCCAGTCAGCTTCAAAGTTTCAGCATTCCTCCTTCAATGACATGATACCACAGTCCCTGAGATGCGAAACTCATCCCATCCCTAATAAATCTGCAAACACAACACTTAAAATTGAAATGTCACTAAGTGTATAGAACAATCTCTTGGTTCTTAGCAGAAGCAGATATGTCTTGCAGAAATATTTAGGAAGCAAGCAGGAGTGCAATAAGTTTGATGCCCTATGATTTCCTTCCACTCGAAGGTTAGTCCGGTCCTCTACAACTTCTCTCATCCTTTTTTTCCAGATCCTACCCTGACTGTGAGAGCAGATATTACTGGAAGATACTCAAACCGTCTCTATGCATATGAGCCCTCTGATATTGCATTGTGTAAGTAGTGTTCAGAAACTTTCTGAAAATATTCTGAAAGTAGCCACATCTTTCATGCGACAAGGAATAACACCAGGCATTACAGATTCTTGCAACCAGTACTTGCTGAAAGACGTTTAACTAGGGTTAAAATTAAACAGGATGCTAGACAAACTCAGTGAAGTGAAGAGAATGATGGCAGAGCCCTGGAGCCTTAAGCATCCATCTGTTTTAAAAGCAAGTACACGTCAGTAGGAACTTGCATAATTCAGCAGTGTTCCTTGCAAGCAATGGTGAGAACTCTCATATACAAGTCCTCACTGGCCAGGTCAGGAAACCTGGGAGCCACAAAGGATGTTTGCTACAACCGTTCCTCACTGCTGCACAGCTCCTGTCTCTGCCCTGTGAATGCCCAAGTGATCACAAAAACAGATACATGTTCTCACCGGGCAAAATGAAACACATGACATTCACAAATTGCTTGGAAGAGCACAGTGCATCAGAATTCCTTTAGCAATAGATATGTGATTAAAAGCTTTAATAATAATGACATTTTCTCTGCAGTATGTGTAGTCACTGGCAGAGGAAGTTGCAGCAAAAATAACATGCATGAATATTTCATTTCTAGTGTATTCAAATATGCAGAAGGCACTGAAGTTCCTGAAGACTGAACTGTAAGGGGAAGAAGAAAGCCCTTAAATATTACGAAGTCTTACCTTCCATCTCTTCTCCACACATTGACACTGGTGAAGAGACGACTTAGCGTGATATTTAGTGATGTGTAGTGATGGTTTCTATACAAAAACGCTACAGTTTTGCGTTAGCACTTTTGTACTGAGCAGCATTTTTAAAAGCTGGAGGCTTTTAATTTAAGGCGTACAGAAGAATACTGTATGATGGGATTGTAAAAATGATTTTTTAAAAAAATAAATCCATTTCAAGTGTTTACATACAAAATGTTGCAGTGTTATTTTTTTTTAACTTGTGTTCATCTACCATTATTATAACAGTAATTATAACTGTGTTGCTTGAGACCACAACTTGCATTTTACATCTAAGCACTTGGGAAAGAAAAGGGCTGTTGTGGGTTAACCCTGGGCAGCAGCTCAGTCCTACACAGCCACTCGTTCTCTCACTCCACTCCAGTGGGATGGGAATCAGAAGCATAAAAGTGAGAAAACTTGTGGGTTGAGATAATGACAGTTTAATCGGTAAAGCAAAAGCTGTGTGCACAAGCAGAGCAAAACACTGGATTAATTCACTGTTTCTCACGTTCAGCCCACCTCAGGCAAGCAGAGCTCCAGCACACCTAATGGTTACCACGGAAGATTAACACTGTCCTCCACACTTACCCCCCGCCCCTTCCTGCTTCTTCCCCCAGTTTGTATGTTGAGCACGGCACCATATGCCATGGACTGTCCCTTGGGGACAGCTGTGGGTCAGCTGTGTCCCCTCCCAACTTCTCCCGCAGCCCAAGTTTGCTTGCTGGCAAGGTAGTGTGAGAGCAGCAAAGACTTTGACTCTGTGTCAGTGTGAGCAATCACAGAAAACAGCCTTGTGTTACCAGCACCGATTTGGTTGCAAATCCAAAGCACAGCACCACACAAGCTACTATGAAGAGAATTAACTCTATCCAGCCAAACCCGGTAGAGAAAAGCACCTTTTATCTCCAGTTTCAGCAACGAGCTAAGCTCTGTACTGCTCAGACCGCTTTATCTTCATTTATTTTCTTGTAGCACCAGCCTATGTAGAGCTTTTATTATTAGCCCTTTCTTTACACTTAAGATAACAAGAAGTGCAAACCTTTCATAGAAAAGTACTTGAGGCTAGACGATGAGGTTGTTTGCATGTGGGCCTCTTTTTTTTTTTTTTTTAATTTGCTACATTCTCAAGTGAGTTAAGATAAAACTGCTTCCCTTAAAAGGTCCCTGCTTACATCAGATTTCAGCAAAGCCTTGAAATGACTAATAAAGTGATGCTGCACTAAGTTGTTGGTTTCCTGACTGTGTTACAGCTTTTGATTGCTTATTTTCAAGCAACACAAGGACAAGAGAAGTCAGAAATAAAAGAAACACTGCAGAGCAATACCATGAGAGTACACACTCCCTTAGGATTTAGGAGAAAAGGAGGCTTTTTATCCCAATACCTGACAACTCAGCAGCAGCACCAGTGAGAAATACTTTGCCCAGGACAATTATTATCTTCTCAGCTCTTTAGCAATGACAGCATTCTTACTACAACTTGTGGGTACCTTCCAACTCAGAATATTCTGTGATATGAACGCTACAAGTTAAATCACTCCAACACTTTGCTACTGCTATAAATTTACATACTACTGCTATAAATTTACAGCTACTGCTGTAAATAGCTTCTAGGAAACCTTGTTACAATGGAGTCCAAATCCCAAGCAATCAGATAAAAATGAAAAGGCCTCTGTAGAAAACGAATGGCAAGAACAAAAAAAAATCTTTTATGGTGAAAACTCTTTTTCAAGAAGAGAAAGCAATGAACTAAGAAAACTTCAGTCACAAAATCCAAGAACAAGCATAATTTTTTTTAAAATGCTCTCTTTTGGCATGTCACAGAATCATCTGAGGTGGCAGGTACCCACAAGGAACAGAGTCCAACCCTTAAGTGAGTGGCCTGTAAGGGATCAAACCTGTAACCCTGGCATTATTAGCACCAGGCTCCAATGAGAACAGCAGTGTGTTTCTTGTACGCTCGCTTGTGAGTGAGACATCCCCTGAGAGGCTGCCCTCTTCCCCTCCCAAAGTCAGACTGAATGTGTTTTATTGTCCCTCTTCAGAATCAGGTTTGGAAAGCAAATCCCTACCTCTAATGAAAATGTCAAGGTTTGGTTTTTATCCTGGTTTTTTTTTAATCACACTCCTTAATCACAAGGTATTACTAATGTGAAAGAAACACTTTAATCAAACCATACGACCCACTGATCCATCTTTTGACTACTAAAACAAATTCACATTATGAGACATGAGAGCTTCTGAAGTGGTGGTATTTTCAGTATTTTCACAGATGGACATTTACATTCCAGTATCATACCAAATTTATGAAACCAGACCCACCCAAAACTAAGCACTACCAAATAATTAAGATCAAAACTGAAGCCGGAGTATGGTATCATTTTAATCTTCATTAACTCTATGACTCCTTGAATTAATTACTGCAATGTACTGTTTCCTAAAGACAGCCATGACACCATCACTGTCCTTTTGACAGTACTGAGAACGGCTGGTTAGTTGTTTAAAAGGGACAGCAATCGGGGGGGAAAAGTGCTGCACACATTTACATTACACTTCAGTGAGTCTGAAGACTCTTCAGAGCTTTCAGCACACGAGTGTGGGCTCTTACCCTGAATGTCCAAGTACTGCTTGAGCCAGATACCACAGCGGGACAGGCACGGCAGGAGCTCAGAGCAACACTAGGAGGTGCTGGCTGCCGATGCTCATCAGCTACAGCTGAAGAGAAGCAGTTCCAGCAAGTGTCTGACACTCCTCCGCATTCAGGTTCCACTCTTCCCCTTCAAAACCTCAAGGAATTCCTTTCGCAGGAGCCCTTGGCCCATGAAAGTCTGAAAGTGCTCTGACAGGCATGTACAGTTATACCTCCTCCACTGCGAGGAAAGGGACAGGCCAAAGGCATCGCGAAAGATTAATCTCGCAAACAAGTGCGGGTCGTTAATATGCATGCAGGCCATGCCCATTGCTCCACCCCCCGGAACTCCGCAGGGCTTCGGGCACTTTTCTGCTTCTCCCCTCGGACTCACTGCGCATGGGGAAGCAAAGGGAACCGTTTCTGAGCCCCCCCAAGAATCTGTTGGCTTTTCCGGGCTGCTGCGGCCGCGCTCCACAGCACAAACCCCGTGCCGCGGCTCCCCCACCCCAACCCCAATGCGCGTGCCCACGGCGTCCCGGCGTGGCATCTCGGGGCACCAGGGCTGCTGCGGGGCCGTGGCTGCTGCCTCACCAGGGCTGTCCCGAGGCGGGGGCTGCTGCGGGGCCGCGGCTGCTGGAGAAACTGCGCGCCCTCCCTGTGTGCCCTCCCCGGGGGGCAGGCCCATCCCACCTCACAGGGAGATCCAGCACTGCCCCTCGGAAAAGCAGAGGCACAGCACACGGGTGCTCTGGGGACCCTCGCAGAGCCCGGAAGTCGGACTGCGAAAAAATTGCTTCGCAAATGGGCGAGATCGTGAAGAAGCCGCGATACAGGGAGGATTCACTGTATTTCAACTTCTTTTTGCCTCCTCTACAGGAGTAAGGAGGAATCTCCCTAAATAAAGGGAGACTATGAGAACTTACTTGTCTGCCCTCACTGACTTCCTTTCCATCTTGCTCAGGTGCTGTATTCCACACAGAGGGCCTTACCATTCTCCTCTTTTCTTCCTGCAGAGGTGACTTTCAGGCTACAGCAGCTGCCTACCATACCAGAAGCAGCAACTGAATGAAGAAAAGGTGCAGGTCTGCAGTTCAGTGTGATTAGATTAGAAACAAATGGAAAAGTCTGCACCTCAGGTGATTAGATGTCTGCTGTCCCAGCTGATGCATCACTTCTGTTACAGGCAGGAACATGATTTCCTTCAGTTCAGACAATACTACGTGGATAGCGTAGATAACGTACCATTCTAACTTGAATTCTTTTCTTTGTTACTATTAGAAAACAAACTACTGGAAAACAGTTTTTTTTTCTTGCTGCTCTTTCTTTTTTTACACATTATGCAATCTCTCATGAAATCAAGACTTATCTCGATGACAGAGAAATATACACTGCTGAGTTATTACAACAATAATTTTACACCATCTAAAAAAAAAAAAGTAACTGTACAACAACTTTCCAGGCATCAAATTTTTTACATCAGAGATGACAGACATTGATTCCAACATTGATTGTGCAAATACCAAATTTCATTCACTTGTCAAAGAAAAAAAAATAGGTTCAAGTTAATCAGCTGCAGATTACATTCTCTTGGTTTTCTTCATTGTTCTCATAGTGACAATACCCATTACAGTTATTTTTATTCTCAACAAAATTCTGAAGCTACCAGAAAGCCAAAACAAACAGGGAAGGGGAGGGGTGAAGACTACATTAGTCATTAACATACACTTATGTGCACTACAGAAAGTAACATCTTTAGCTTCTATTTTTACTTTAACAGGAAAGTGAGAGACAAAAACTAGAGTTCATACTAAAACTTAATCAAATCATACTCAACCACCCGCCATACATTTTTATCATTTTAATGCGCATCAATGTGAAATTTTGTAATCAAGGAATACAGCAGAAAATACTTCTGGGTTTTGTTTTTTTCTTGACACCAGATAAGCCAGTAGTGCCATAAAACTCACTGTATAGAGTTCACTGTATCAACTAACAAAGTCTTAACAGAGTGATTTAACTAGCAGTTCAACTCTGCCCTGTTGTATGCACCCATCTACTTTAAGATAAAGATTCTTAGAAGAAAAACAGTTTAAATTAAATATGAAACTACACATTTCTTATGGAATTTAAATTTTATTGGGGGTACATGTAGAATTCCTATTATGGAGAAATACCAAACTATGGAGAATCAGTATTTTTAAGTAGAGGGTGCAGAGAGGATTCAGTCCTTTATAAGCTTATTAAAGAAATGCACTAGGGTTGGCACGGGGATCCTTTTGGTTCCTGTATCTATAAGTCAACCAGACTCCCAGAATCTGAAAATAAAACCAAAAAATATTATTAAACAGAGCATCTCTACCTCATCTTCTATCAGTTTTACAAAATTTGTTTTAAACACAATTTTAGGGTATTTTACCACTGCTAAAATTGTACAACCACACACACACACTTTCTTAATTAGAAACAAGAATGTACCTTATTAAAAAGAGTCATACCTAGCAACAGAGAAAACAAAACAAAAAAGCCAGCCCTGTATCCACAATGCAATACAAAATATTACCCATAGCTATGTCTAGAGTTAAATTATTCTTCACCAAATGATGAATATTCACAAACCTATTTTTAGTATAATGATAAACAAATCCTCCGAATTGTTTCATTTTACAGTTACCCCTTAACTATGAGGCTATTTTTCTTATGCATCTTCTAATCTTGACGTTCCAATCACATCACTCCTTCCCAGCAACTTCCCTTTTTTAGCAGAGACGTTGAGGGCTGATATCAGAGTGATTCTGTTCAAGTTCCAGTATCTCTCTTGTTGCTGCAGTACCTACAAACCTCCGGGAAACTGCAAAAACTGCACTAAGCAGCAGGAGGACTATCTCATATGTTCTACTACGGGATCACAAAATATCTCCTCTGAGGATTTTTATACACCAAAGCAAGTTATGTATCTTCATGGCACTAAAGCAAAGAATCAAAGAGCTTTTTCATTTTAACTTGCTGTTTCAATCCACTTATCCTGCAACTCTGTCTTTGCACTACAGGTGGCACCAAATAAAAGAAATCCTCAAAGACTGTGTCTGCATGAGGGGAATAAGTGGGAAGAAGAGGGAACAAGGTAAAGCTATGGCACTCTTTTTATTACTGTTGGAAAATAGTAAGCCTGAGTAACTAAGTTTCAAAAAAACTTAAAAGTTTACAGCACCACATTTGAATGTCACAGTTTGATGTCTAAATAATATAGAGTTGCCAGAACTCCTAGTGCTGAATAAAGACAAGCCTTCCTTATGGCAGCCTTAAGCAAGGTGATAGCCTTGAAAAATCTAACCTAATTAATTATTTGACTCCTGAAACAGTATTGAGACCTCTTGTAATAAACCCCCCAAAATTATGTTTCACAAAACAAAGCCTTAAAAGTGAGGGGAAAGCACTGAATTTTCTAAGCTACTACTCACCTCCGTGAAACTGAAGAAAAGTCCTATGCCTCCAACAAATCTCAGCACCATGCCAGAATACTCCTCTATTATTGGTGCACATGGTTTACACTGGCGAGTTCTAAAACAATCCTGCAGCAGATACAGAGAATTTCACTCCATTTTCTGGTGACACTTCATTGACTGAAAGCATCTCGTTTGCTCTAGAGGAGACTGCTAGCTATGGAAAAACTGCAGTGGTTTTAAGAAACTCCAAAAAGGCAGGCATTTAAATGACAACAGAGGCCAACCTTTACCGGGTGCTCCGTGATTGTCTTTCTGATGAGTTAACAGAAGTTAACAGAAGAGCTCCGTATCACTGTACCAACTACCTTACACATTTGTTAAAATGCTGCTTTCTGTAACTACGAAAACAGTTGTAAACTTTTGAACAAACACAGCATGAAAATGTTACATTTTTTTCACGCTTGAAAGAACTTACAGATGCACAGGTTTCATTTGGGGAAAAAACTCTGAATCCACAACAATTCAGATTTCTCTCAATATCTGTTCTTGCACTGTTGGTGTTATTCCATCCCACCTCTAGAAGTTGACTCTAGAAGGCACAAACAAATACAGATTATATTAATTGATCTGTTCTGCACTGCAAACCATCATATGAGGCAAACTTGACAATGCCCCAAGAAAAGGCTTAACAGAGTAATATGTAATCAGCTTTGGCATGTGAGCACACTTTTTGCATTGTTTGTTTAAAGTCTAGATTTGTTTCATGTGCCATTACTTGCCCTCTTGTTGGGTTTTGGAACAATAAAATTAATCATACACTTGAATGTGGTACTGTTATTTCACATGAGCTGTTTGGACACTCAAATCATTCTTTAATAGATGCATTCAGTCACTGTACCCTTGCTCACTTCTCGTGCAGTAAGAATTAAGTCTCATACCACATGGACAACTGTTTTACTTTCACACGGAAGGGTCACCTCTGTTCCTGATCAAGTTACAACCTTTTCAGTTACATAAGAACAGTTCAGTGGCTTTATCACCTTTACATTATGATTTCATCATCTTATCTGAAACTGCTGAACACAGTATAGTCAAGATACCATGCTGCTATACCTATAACCAGAAACCTAAAAAGGAAGCTTAAAAACAAATGAATTTAAAAAAAAACCAAAACACCAAACTTAAAAACAAAACCACCAAACACATCATCTGAAAGTCATTTTAGGACCCGGATGCATTTCATTCTAACTACCAGAGATTAACAAGAGGTCAGGAAATTTTTCTTACCTGCTGTTCCTTGTTTAGTGCCAAACAGGCACAGGAGACAGAAAACTGGACAATAAAGACTAGCAGAAGAATAATCATGTACTGGAAACAGTAGTTAAGGCTGAAGTCTCAAATGCATTTTGCTTTTTCAACATGTACACTTAATGGTGTTCATTATTTCACTGTGTAACAGTAAGTCCATTGAAATAAAATAACTATAGAAGCAAATTCTAACTGGATGTGGAAAAGATGAACTAAATAATATTCCCAGAACTCAATCACCATGTGTTTTATCTCTTTTTGGGTACTAATATACCAAGCTGGTATTTCTGGGTTAGGTATTTCTCACTTAGCAAGAAAAGACAGAAAAGAGGTTAATAAAAGGAGGTTCACAAGGACAATCTACATCTAATTCCTCCAGCTTAGGGTCTCATTTATATAAAGAAATAAAGAAAATATTTTTCTGGTATTGCATATTCAGAATATTTTTTCATTATATACTCTTGTAATTAATTACAAAAAATAGCTTAGATTTAAAAAAAAAAAGTCAAGAGTTCCTCTTGGAACACAGCCTCACATACTTTTGTGCTAATGCATCTGAAAACAATATACACAACAACAACAAAAAACTTTGATATTAAAGATCACATGTTGAAGGTTGGGGACTACCTTCACAATTTGGTTGCTATGCTCAGAGGCAGATACCTGGCTCACACAATTAAGCTGTTTGTGAAGTGGAGGTCAGTACTTTTGCACAGACCTCAAACGTTAAACATTAACAGCTCACATACTTTTAACTCTGTGTAGGGTGAGCACACAGCAAGAGGCACCCATGATAGAGTAAGCCATCATGAAAAGCTGTCAAAAAATTAAAATATGTGAATACTATCTTCAGAGCACAGACAAGGGGGAAAAAAAGGAAGCTGAAACAAGTTTCAAAGGAAGGAAGTCTAATTTAGACAGTACTTGACCAAAGTGAGCTTGTGAACTTCTGTTCCGTTCCCGAAGCCCTTTTCCCACCAGTCCCAACTGAGAGAAGCAGGTTGTTGACACGGCTTGAATCTGTTTGAAGCTGCAATCAACGCGATGCATCAGAAGGATACAAAGAACAGCAAGACCTGATGATGTTTCACGGCACCAATCAATCCCACTAAGGCAATGAAGAAGAGGAAGACTCCTACTGCAATTACCACCCCAACAACTCGGAAACTAGAAATGAGGCCAAAGCCGATTCCCCATGCTGCAATTCCAATCAGCAGTAGGCTCACCAGCTGGAGGGGAGAGAAAACAAAGTTAGTCTGCATATTAAAAAGAGGCTTCTAAACACAGATACATTTTTTACATTGACATTCTTAATAGAAAGGTATAATTTTTCTTTCCAATACAAAAAGAAGCAACATAACCCTAAACAAACCAATCCTCCACTCCATTGTAGAGGTATTTTCAGTTCCAGATGTTTGAAGGCACACATGGTCTTCAATACTATTGATGTGGAACTGTTGTAACTTAGTGCAACACAGCTTGACTTGCAGGTGACCGACCAGAGACACTAAACCATAGATTATAAAATAATTGATAAGCAAGCTAAAAATAATTGGCTTTCATTCACAGAGTGGAAAAATAATAAAAATTCCAGATGTTTTGTCAAACTAAGGCTGTGTATTTAAAGAAAGTGGCATACACAGTTCCAAAAGTGTAAAAAAGTGCACTTTACTAAAACGAACTGTAATCAGGTATACAGCTGTATTAATTAATTAGAGAAATTTCTACATAGGTATATAGGTATACATAGGTATACAACACAAGAGTTAACATGGTCACACAAAACTACTTTTTAGATCTGAATCTCAAGGACTTCATGCAGTAAAACAATAAATATGCCCTGTCTCCACTGCATATTTCGTCAAGAAAATAGCTCTACTGTTAAGTCAATCATATCTCGATACCCAAAACACTTATGCTGTTTCCTTCCTGTTAAAGATGGCATTAAGGGAAGGCAGGCATAATCTGTCCCAGAGAGTTCACTGGGATTTCTTGTTTATATGGGCAGGAAGCTCCAGCCCTTCCTGTTTCCATGCCAAAAAACACTGAACCGAAAAGAAACAAAAACCAAAAGCCCAACAACATGAAAAACTGATGAGACATCATGAGGTACAGCAGGAGGGAGGTAGAGGACAAACCCAAGCCAGATGTCTCCAATACACAAGATGCCCAACACACTCTGGTTTGAAACAGACCAATGTGTAGCGCATCACTCGTTACATTCTCTGTTAAATGACAGCAATTCAACATTGAAGCTTTAACTTTCTGAAACTCTGACCTCACCAAAATAAACCTAGAAGTTATATAATTATTTAAAAAAAAACCCCAACAAATTAAGCATTTAGTGTAGCCCAACTACTTGGTTTTATTCAACAGAAGATATAGAGCAAGTACTTGTACTTGCTCACTAGTTCCCACTCAAACAAAGCATATCTCATGACATTTTATTGCTTATGTAGAGGTGGAGGAAGGAAATGTTTTCAAAAAGTAACTTCCAAAAAGTAACTTCCAATTTATCATTGCAGCATACTTACCCTACAGCTGCATATCTGTTTTAATGCTAAATACATCCACATATTTTTAAAGTACAGGCGGCGGGAGCAACCCATGTAATGCTGCTTCTGAAACATGGAAATCTAACACAATCAAGAAATCTAGTAAAACAAGTTAAGATGCTCATTGAGATTAAAACACAGTGGGTGGGTTTTTTGTGTTCACACATTTCAAAAGATTTTTTTATCAAAAGCCAGTAATCCATGCAAGAAATTTAAGGACCTGCAAGAACAAAAGCAGGATGGTTTTTACACTTCTGTGAACACACAAAGAGACAAAAAACCTAGATAAAATTAAAAGGAATTGTTCAATAACAGCAGAGTCTTACAATTATTTCACATTTATCTTTGTTTCTCTTGAACAAAACCCCCTAATTACTGTATTTATTTATAACCAAAACAGGTCAAGGTGTCAGGAATCAAAATTACACAGACAGAGGAATAAAAGAAACAAAACAAAAAGCCTTGACTCTGACACAAATTTTCTGAATCCATTCTACGGAAAACTATAAACTTCCTGATGTTAGTATATTAAAAATTAGCCTTGCTAATTAGACAGTTAAATGCAAGGCCTACCTGTTCTGATCTATACCCACCCACTTTATCTCACTGTCTTATTTCACTGGCAAGATTTATTTTTCCACGTAGGCAGCAGAAGAAAGCAACAAAAGAAATCCCATAACCAATTTCTAATCAAAAAATGCTGGCTAACGTCTCATGCTCTCCATCAACTTTTAAGCACTGAACTTGCACTGCCACTACACAGCTCTTCAAACTGTTTCAAACAAGATCTCAAAGGCAATGTCAAATTTATTTCACAAAGAGCAGATGAAACTTTGTTCCTAATGATTTTCACCAACAGTTTTCTATCTGGGCTGAGTGCAAATCTTTACTTTCACCCATATGTCTCCAGGATATTAAAATGCGTATTTTTTCAGTTCTCTGTTCATTTCTTAACATGTCCAAAATGATCAGATGAGATCAGTGGTATTCCTAAAATACTTCCTGAAGAGGAGACAAAATCCGTGCCTGTAACACCTACTGGATAAACACAATACCTGAGCTGCAGGGTACCAGTTACCTCTTGATGTTGTTACTCATCCCATATTAATCTGATGCTATGTGCATGAAATTAGTTGTACAACACTGGAAGTTACCACCATGACCCCCTGGCATGGTGGTAGGTGTTATCATGGAGCTGTGCTACTGGGCNTTCTGGTAGGAACAGTCAGATAGTGAATTGAGATCAGCTCTGGTGTTCAAGTAGGAAAAAAGCTTCTCTGGTTTTTTCAACCCATTCTTGAACCCCAGATATTCAGTAATCAGTTGAATGGCTTTGAAAAATAACATAGTATAGTTTTGCTTTCCTTTGGATCACATCCAAGATTTAGAGCCACCAGCCTCATTTTCAAGTGCTACCTCAACAATACCAATCCTGTATCTTCTCTTTTTCATTTCACAAAGTTGTCTATTGCCCAATTTCTTACAACACCTGGAAATTCAGTGTTATCATGGAGCTGTGCTACTGGGCTCTGGTTGACAAACTGTGTGAAAATGCTGTATCCAGTCAGACAGATACGTGGTTTAGATCCAAATCATTATTGGTTACTCCTGTCTTGCCACTTGAAATCATGGAAAATTCACTCTGTGTTTCAGAACTGAAATGGAGACTGCAGGTTTACAAACCATTCCAGAAAGAGATTCAATATTAAAGTTCCCGACTCCCCTGCATGTTGACCGAAAGACAAAATTACGGTTATTCCCTTATCTTCATGTTCAGATAGACTGACTGTTGAGCAGTAACTCTAGATATCATTTTATGGAGCCAAAATGTGACTCCATAAATGTGGACAAATGTGACAAACTAAAGTTAAATACACATAATTACAAACAGGAAAAACAAGCTGTTTTGAGAAGAGGTTTTACAAGTCTGTAAAACAATTCAAGGCTCATAGAATCAGGTACTGTTTAACCACGAGAAATGACTACTCAACCATGCTTATTCCAGTGTTTTGACGTGAAAGGGTTTAAATGCAATTTCTAAAATTGAAGCTGCTATGATTAGTGTAAAATGTACTTGAAACAAAATTAGTGACCCTAACTACTTTAAATGAGCAGTACGTCCATTCTAACTGTCCAAGCTTTACCTACATGCCAAAAGGTCGTTTCAATTAAATAACAGAAAAAGGACTCTGCAGAGCTTTTGAATGTCACATTTTATCTTACTGAGACCACACGTGTAAGAATTTACTTACATAAAGCTAGCTTCAACAACCTGAGCATAGAACAAAATGAATCCTCAGAAAATGCGCAGATGATACTAAATAAGGAAGAGTGATTGACAACTCAGATGGACCTTGATTAACTTATGGAATAAGCCAACAGAAACCTCATAAATGCAAAATTCTGCTCCTGGGGTGCTTCAGTGGAGCCTGAGATCAGACTGGTTGACCAACAGCCTTACTGATACAAAGAACTGGTTGCCAGGTTGAGTATGAGCCAAAAGTGTGCTCTCACTGCAAACAAGGAAAACCAAGATGAGAGCAATCAAAGGAAACTCAATGCTGGTGAGACTGAGGCTCAAATACTGTGTTCTATTTCAAGCCCCCCAGATTGAAAAGGAATTTGAGATCCTGGAAAGAGTCAGCAAAATGGCCGGGAGCCTTGCAGAGGATGTTTGAGAAGCAGGTGATGGAGCTGAGTTTGTCCAGCCTGACAAAGAGGCAGCCTAGGGATAATCAAATAGTAACTGAAGCTGCAGGCACACAACAAAAATCATGGCAGCAAACTCTTCTGGGTAGCACAACTAACAGCTTGGGAAGTTCAGACTGGACAGTAGAAACATCTGCAAGGTGCCTTACTCAGAAAGCTGATAATCTTTGTTCTCAGAGGTTTACAAGACTCCACAGACTGTACCACAACTGGGAAGTCAGTGCTATTCATAAATCGGCTCTGAGCAGGAGCCTGGACTGATGAGCCCCTGAAGTCCCTTCCAACCAACACTCCCACCTACCACAAGCCAACTCTTCTCCATGGAAACTCTGCCACTCTCCACACCAAAACCCAAAGTTTTCACAGGCCGGTAAAAGATGGATTTAGCACTGACCAAGGACTTTTCTGTACCTTCTAGCTTACTACATTGCTCTTAAACCCTGTATCAACAAAGCACCTTCTTACAAAGTAAGAAAGTCTTTCAGTAATTACAGCAACCTTCAGAGGTACTTACACAGCTTCAAAAACAAGTACAAGTCTTGTTCTCAGAAGTGATTTAAAAGGTCACGTTCACTTAAGGCATGTTCACGTAGAAAACCAACAGGCATGAAGAGCAAAAGGATTTGTAATACTAATCTCAAACTGGAGTAATTTGTGTACAGAACACTGCTACAAGCACATACTGTCCACAAACCAGGAAAGCAACATGGAAGAGCCATAGAAGTGCACATGGGAGAGGTGACACACAGAACCCTAGCAACCTCAGCTGCCGCAGCTGAACCCCCCCTGCGCCACATGGTGCTGCCGGGCCAGCGTGCGGTGTAGGGCCGGCAGCATGGGACAGGCGGGCATGGGCACTGGGGCTGGGGAGGCGGCGGGAGCAGCGGCACGGGGTTTGGGTTGCGAGCACATGCGGTCAGCAGTCACGGAAGTGGCAGCGCAGCAAAGAGAAATCTAGGGAGTGTTGGGGGGTCTCCCCAGGCAGACAGGGCACAGAAAGGTTTCCCTTTCCTCCCCTGTGCTGTGAAAACCCGTGGGGAAGAGTCGAAGAGGCTCCCCAGTGCTCCTGATTGGCTGGGGCTGGAGCAATAGGCGTGGCCTGCATGCATATAAACGACCTGCACTTCTTTGAGAGTTTGACATTTCGCGAGGCCCGTGGTCTGACCCATTCCTGGCAAATGAGGGAGTCTAACTGTATATACACATCCAAACTTCAGAGATGTTTCAAAAATATCAGTTTCTCTAATAAATCTACTAGTTTGCTCTATTATTTAAATTCAAGTTCACTTGTGCACATAGCTGCTAACTTTTGTCTTCACACGCACCCCTTGTGCACTCACATCCAAGTTTATAGTCTAAATCACAAAAAAAACCCAAGACACTGACAGATGATTTTTCTAGACAATGCCATGGAGAAACAATATAAATGCTGAAACCACTTCCTCCTTTCTAAAACAGCAAGTCACCAGTAAATCTGCTGCTTTGACTAACTTGCAACTTTTTAGTACGCATTTCAGCTAACTTGGGCTGCTGGCTAGGAAGGAAGTCATATGCAGAAGTTACTGTTCCCCCTGCTTTGCTACAGCCTCAGTCCAAAGAGGAGGTGGTAAAAAACTGCATTTCAGAATTTAAATTTTATGAAATACTGACTCACCATTCCCAGGTAAAGAGATTATACAGCATTTATACTGGTATGAACAAGGGAAATATTTACAGAATGGCTGTTAGGCTGGATATAGAACAGGAACAAAAACCAGAGAGATTACATGAATGATGTAATACATCCTCCCAAACCTCTCCCTCCACAGAGAAGTTCGTATTTCACTACTTTCAAGGGGGCTTAAAGTTTAAACCTCAAATGGCATATACAAAGGTAGAGGTGTTTCCACCACTCTCCCCTTCAACTTGGCCAGTCAATTCTGCACAGCCACAGAGCATCAATTAGGGAACAAGAAGACAATTATACTGTTTCCCCACACTTCATCTAAACACACCACATTAAAACAAGAGGCAAACAGTATACAGTGGTACATCTTTAGCAAGTCAAGACTAAGCTAAATTGGTTTCTATCACAGCTGTAAGCTAGTCAACCTGTAAGCAATGTTATGTCCTTCCACTACTGCTTCAGCTTTATTGCAAGCAAACGAAAGCTCTGGGTACCTCCAAGGGACTTCTAACAGAAAGCACCATCTTCTACCTTTACACGACTTATTTAAATGAAGATTTATCAGTAGTCTGGTTACTGAACAGCCCTGAGACTTGTAGCGGGGAACAAGCAATTTATGTGAAAGGCAGGATTCCCGACTCTTGTCACAAAAGCCTGTTCTTTCAGTTTCAGGGCTAGAAAAGAATTATTCATGTTATTGGCCATGTAACAACTTACTTTTACGCTAAAATGTCAGTAAGATTTAACCTTTGTTTCAATACTCCCTAGTCTTTGGAAATGGAAGCTTTTTGAAATGTAGCAGGAAGAACTGTCTTCTAAAATATTTACTTTTGCTTGCGTGTTTGTTCATTAAGAGGCTGCGAAATGTTTCCACAAAGCCTGGCCATCCACGGATCCTTCTTCCAAACATCTAGCTCCCTCAACACAAAACCAACAGTACAAAGAGCACAACTAATGATGAAAGCTACAAGAATACTCTACAGGGCATTCAAAGAGCTTCTTGATAATTGCCTTGGTTTTAAAGTGTCCATCTACACTACCAGGATGCCTGAAAAGATCAGTGATATCAAAACACATCACGCTCCATACTGTCTCCTCCTCTGCGCCCTGTCCTTCTCCTGTTCCTCCCCTAAGGACAGTCTGCCTTCATAGCTCTAAATGCCACTGTACACTCTGTGCAAGGCAAACAAGAAACGGATCAAACCCACTCCTGGGCCTACACATCCAGCACCTCGCAGCTCTGAGACGCCACCACAAAATGCCGTCACTTTGCCTATGGGCTGACACATTATACAGCTGAGGCAAAGCACTGCAAAAACATCTTCAAATACGTATCTGTATTTTTGCTGTACTCTTCTGGGTTCTCAAGCGTAAGCACAGGAACCTTCCCAAAATGCCAAGGAAAACAAAAACCAATAATCTGCCTTGCCAGATATCCGAGAGCTTCTGTATCACTGTGTTATTTACATGTCAAGACTAGACAGTGCAGCTTATACTGTTGCCTTCAACATGTCCTTGAGAGTGACAGAAATGGCTGCAAGCCAACCTGTTCCATTTGCTGAGCATCCAGTCATGATGATGAGCTAGACCAGCACAGCACTGGCTGGTGCTGGGGAAAACTCTTGATTCTGCAATCCTAAATGCTGACCAGAGACCATCAGACAAACACAGCTGAAAGTAAAGTTACACAAACCAACCCAGAACTGCACTCAGAGATCAGTGATTCAATTACAGCTGTGAAAGAAATCTGCACTTGAGGCAAGAACCACATTTCTCTAATTCCTGTCTGCTTGTACCTGGTTCATGTAGCCACTAGGCCAGTCAGCAATTATCAGAGAACACGGAATAGATTTCCTTTCCCTATGAACATCCAGATGTTCACCGTGTTTCCTAACACCAGGTTTCCCCTATGCAGCAAAAAGATGGAGTAGGCAGATTCTCATGGCAGATGCAATGTGGTCACTTCTCTGCATCAAGAACTCTGCACATAAGACAAACATTACAAAACAAACATGAATTTAAAACTCTGTTAAAACCATCAAAGCTAGGTAAGCTGGAACTCTGAATAACCTGGTCTAGTGGAAGGTGTTCCTGCCCATGGCAGCGGGATAGGACTCACATAATTTTTAAGGTCTCTTCCAAGCCAAAACATTCCATGATGCCAAGCACACGTTGTCCAAATCTAGGAACTTCTATACTCATCTTCACATATTGCCATAATACATGCAAAGCAATTTTGACAGGGCAGAAAATACAAATGCTCTTTGAACGATCACGGCTCCCAAAGAAAAAAACAATAATTAAAAAGCAAATTTTCAAGTACAATGCTCTGAAAATGGACATAAACCCCAGGACATTTAATAGGCAAACAAAAACCAACCAACCAACCAAAACAACTTCAGAGAGAAAAGTAATACAAAAAGTAAATTATTTCAATATGGTACATTGTAGTGCTAAGAGGAAATATGGATGCTTTGGGGGCATGAGTTTCGTGCTTCTAAAGAATACACACTTGTAATACTAAAGGTACCATATGTTTTACTTCAAATCAAATGGCTGCTCTAGGTGTAAGAAAAACTGAAAGCCTGCTCATCCAAATGAATGTGAGACATTTACATACTGACAACAAACGTTTCATGTTGGCTGCTGCAGCAACATGACAAAACCAGCGCACAGCATTCAAAAGAACTGTCGGTTTCGGTTTTTTTAATTTTAATATTTATCTTGTGGTCCACCTACCACTTCAGTGTTTCACTATTACTAGTTAGGACTTAGGAATTTCCCTTTCCTCTCTGAAAATCTGATTTGAAATAAGATATCAACTGTTTGCACCTCAACGCAATTACTGAAACTTCCTTGCAAGGAACACTATCTAGGCAAAGGAAATCCTTGTCTGGTTAAAGTGACCATATATCTGCTTAAAGTGAGCATCTAGAGTTCTCAGAGCCAGAAGATTATAAGTCTACAAATACATCCTTGCATTTGGATTAATTCTGTGGACAGGCACTTAAAACAATTTGTATAGATTTGCCATTTGAAGGGAAATGTAGATATGACTGTAGATATGAATAAATAAAGACAAAACTATTATCTTAAAGGCCCTTGTATACAGACAGTTCTTCCACGTAAGGCTTTGTTCCAGCAATATACGTCATTATATGCACAGAGTCAATAAATAGTCTCAATTATTTTGCTCTGCTCTTCCTCTAGCCATAAGGAACCACACTGAAGTCAGCAAGACTCAGCAGAGATGCCAGAATTACTCATCTAAAATAAACTTAAAAATAGAACCAGAGCCTAAGGACATTAACTTAATCCAGAGAAGAACGAAAAGTTATCGGCAAAGTAACATCTGAAAAGAACATTAAGCAAGCAATTAGGTTACTGGGTTTCTGGTATCTAGCCTTAAACCAGTAACTGATCTGTTACTGCCAGTAACTATGTTTTTGTTGGTGTACCACTACAAAAAGCAAGACAAGACAACACTTAAAAAAAGAAAAAAATAAAGCTCCAATGTAATATCCTATCCTACGAGTGTTTTAAAGAAAAGCAAAATAGAAGCTGTATCCCCCCAATATACACTTCTGAGGATTATTTCATTCCAAGCATGTCATCAGGGCTGGCTACAAAAACATTCAAGAAGTGTTACCTGTCCCTTCTTACTCTCACTACTCCTTTCTCACCACTTATTAGTGAATTAACACTGTTTAAAAAGACGATGATGAAGTTATTTCCATGATTGTTGTCTGTACTTTTTTTTTTCCAGATGGGAGAAAATAAGCCCATCATTCATTGTGCTGTTGTAACCCAAGTCTTGCATTATCAGGTTTCTGTCTAACCAAGGAACTGAGAAGCCCAAACATTTTACCAGATCAACTCCACCAGGCCAGGTAAGCACCTTCAATGTTATTTCTGCAACTCTGAATTTAAAAGCATTAGTGTTGTAACTTGTCTATAATTAATGAACAAGCCTAGCAATAACAATTGGATATCCTTAGTAACTATCACCCAAAGTCATCATTCCTTCCCTTCATGAAAAACATACGTTTTGCACAGAGCAAGTGACAGAACACCAAGTGACACCCACAAAGTAAATTCTAATCAAGGAGACATCAGGGCAAGATTAAGGATATAGGTGCACCATACAGATATCATGGACAGAACTACAGAGTTCCCAAAGATCAACACACCCTTGCTGAGGCCAAATATGTCCAGAAGACCTACCAGAGTCTTTACACCTGGTTAATATATGGCTGTAGGAATAAAAGTGATGGGGTCCTCCGGAAAAAACACCTGCTGTCCACATGACATCACAAGGAGATTTGTGCATGCATTGTATGAGAAAATTCCAGACTTCTCTCACTCTTCTGTCACTCAAGGAAGAACAAGACTAATAAAGGAAGTCTTGCATTAACCTCTGGTTTACTGAAAAGTGAAATTGGGATGGGACAATCCAACTACAAGCCACCTGCTGGGACTGGAAAATCCCACAAGAAGTTGGTCACGATAATCTTTTGGGGTCCCTTTCAGTCTGAGCTACTCAATGGTTCCGACTTAGCTGCAATCATGACAGTCTACATACACGAAACTTACCTCCAACTACCGAACAAAGCAATGCCTACTGGCTCACCTTTATTCTGGCTGCAGTAGCACGGGCAACACCAGGCACCAAAGAATTCCAGCTGACCCTCACAGTGGGTACACTGGGCTGCCTGAGCATGCTCCAGAGGCTTTTTTCAGGGACATATTCCACTCTGCATGCCCCTTCAAGAAAGGAGGGCAATCCCTAGTGGATCCTCTCCTTTATAACGGTTTCTTTTCTGCTCTGAGGAAGGGGAGATCACCTCATACACCAAAGAACATAATCACCAACCACAGCTTCAGCACAAGCACTTCTACATCCATTCGTGCTCCATTCTGGGTATCACTGTCAGGTCCAGCAACCACCAGCTACATGAACTGTTTGTCCTGATATACAGCCTTATTTAGACCTGTTTTTCCTCCCCTCTTGCCTTCGGCAGAGAACAGGCAGAGCCTCTGGAAAAGCAGCGATACAACTGCCCACAAGCACCAGGTGACCCCAATTTCAGCCTGCTGAAAGCTGTCCCCAAGCACAGTTGTTAACTTGAAACATTAGAGGATATGCCACCGCTCCAGATGGGGTGTGAGAGGAAGCCATTACACTTACTCCTGTTTCTTGCTATTTCCGAGTCATTTAAAAGTAGACAGCGAGGAAAACGCCCCCCGAACCACACAAACAGTCGGAGATTTTATTGTTCTCTGTTGAAAACAGGTCGTCCAACACGCCGGAACAAAACCGGGCACCTGCCTGGAGCTCCCCAGCAAGTCAGTTATTTCAGTTCAACACCCCATTCCTCCCCCCACCACCCGAGGCAGCCGGACTTCGCAGCCCCTGCCCCGCCCCAGGGCACGGCGGACGGAGGGCTGGGGGCCTTGGCACTGACCGCGCTCACGGCACTTATTTCGGCGCCGCTCCCTGGCTGAGCAAGAACCACACAAATGCCCCTGGCTGAGCAAGAACCACACAAATGCCCCTGGCTGAGCAATAACCACACAAATGCCCCTGGCTGAGCAAGAACCACACAAACGCCTCCGTGCCTCACGCCCGGGCCGGTGCAGCGCCGCTCCGGACGGAGGGACAGGGCACGGACGGGCCGGGGAGCCCCAACCTCCGCCCTGGATTTTGATCCCGAGGAGCCACGTCCGCGCGGTGACAAAGCTCGGCCTAAGCGCCGTCACCTCCTCGCCCCTCTGCCCCCCCGCCATTCTCCCCAGACAGAGGCCGCCACCGAGCGGCG
>WEKX01026304.1:4441-14668 GCA_013390025.1 Pitta sordida
CTCTGGTTGACACTTGTGGAGCCTGGGAAACCTTAACTTTGCAACACTGCAACACCTGGGGCCCCTTATGGTGGAGAGTGTCGTCAGTGTTGGAGTGTCTTTCCCTTTAACATCCGCCAGTCCCAGGAGAGGCAGTGCTGGCTTCATTGACCCAGTCGAACACTGCTTCACTGCTTCCCCCTGCTACAGTGGGGAAAGGGCATGGGGGAACAAAAACCTCCTTCTAGAACTGCAGCTGCAATGGCAGCATGGGCATGTCCTGCCACTGCCCCGTCCCAGCTGACAGCACTTGCCCCACTGCCGCCACAGCCAGCACAGTCCCACTTTCATGGGGCATTTTCCCTGGGTCTATGTCATCACCAGGTGCGCCGAGCACAGAGTTCCCGAGCACAGACTGCATTGCCTTCCCTGCCTGTAGCCACGGAAACAGTAAGGCGCCCGGCAGGAGTCAGTCCCCTGGCTGGGCTTAGAGAGACAGGGGATGGCATGGCTTGTGGCGGTGCCACCCTGGGTGTCAGCCATACCATGGTATGAGCCTTCCACTGTAGTGACCACGCATGGAGCCACATGGGAGTGGGGCAGGGACCGGGG
Organism: Pitta sordida; assembly: GCA_013390025.1. Taxonomy (NCBI): domain Eukaryota; kingdom Metazoa; phylum Chordata; class Aves; order Passeriformes; family Pittidae; genus Pitta; species Pitta sordida. The sequence continues at coordinate 5,033 of WEKX01026304.1, forward strand.
CACGACGCCGTCGGAGCGGGAGGCACCGTGCGCCCTCCCTGCGGGACTGGGCCAGTTCCACCCCACAGGGAGCACCAGCACCACCCCTTGGCGAAGCAGAGGCACTGCATGCATCGGCCAGGAAGCTCCATGAATCACTGAGGCAGGTCTGCGAGAAAAATTTCTCACAAACCAACAAGGTTGGAATGGAGAAGTCACAATGCAGCAAGGTATTACTGTACATAAAAATACAAAAGGAATGCATTTATGTGTATGAATCAAACAGACACAGCAACAACCACAGGATAAAAACGAAACCGAATGAATACCAGGCACCCACGCACACACACTAAAACCACCCCCCACCATACCCAAGGACTGCCCCCAATCAAACCCAAGGAATTTCCTCCCACCAAACCCAAAATAACAAGTAGGAAGAACACAAAAGACACTGAAAAAAAAAGAGTTCAAGGTCGTAGTGCACAGCTGGTGGGCAGGTGCAGCAGGAACAGCAGGAGCAGCCAGCGGGAACCAGCATGGGGTGGCCAGGGCAATGGCAGGACCAGCAGCAGGCAACAGGGAGGGCAGCAACAGATGGGAGCCACCAGCAACAGCAGGAAACACAGGCAAGTGCTGGCACAGCTGGCAGGCAATGACAGGGATCTGACGCTAGCCCCAGAACATATGTGGGAAATGGCATGAGCTTGCCAGCAGGCCATAACAGGAAACACAGGAACAAGGAGCAGGAGACCACAGTAATGGCTGACAGCAAAAGAGCGGCAGGGGACAGCAGCCAGTTCAGGGACACAGGAGAGAAAGTAGCAACTGCAGCTATGGCCACAGCAAAGAGGGTAGAAAGGGAGGGATGGGTGTCCAAGGGAGGCCAGGCCAGATGCTGACTCACCCCCAAGTAGTCATGTGGTCTCACAGCTGCTGGAGCAGCAAGTGAGCACCTCTTGCCAAAATGTCCCAAGGAAAATGAGAGAGATTCAGCCACCCACAGGGGTTTTATACCCTGCCGGCCCTTCCCTGTTCTGTTTCTCCTCCTACCAATGGGAAGGAGTTGTTCAGTCTCTCCCCATCTTCCACCCACTGGTGGAAGAGAAGGAGGCTCCTGGCAGCATATGGCGGCTGAAAACATGGCAGTGCTTGGGGAGTCGCGTCAGCCAAAACAACTGCCCAGCTCCTGCTGCTGTTGGAGAAAAGGTTTGTTCCACTGTTGGTACAACCTCGTGTGGGCGAACTGGTGTTCAGAACCTTGCATAGTTGGCTAGCTGGGACCAGCCACAGCAGCACGGTCCCGGTCCGCTCCCACGCATGCCATGGTGGTGCAGTCCCAGTCCATCCCTGCCAGGACTAATGTTTCTCTCACAGCTGAGCAGCTCTGGGGCCATGGCAGCTCCATGGCTGCCACTTCTCCTGTGGCAGCACCCCACTCTCACTCGCGGTGGGCATCTTCAGGGCTGCGTCAGATCTGGGTGCAGCCCCGAGGCAGGGTTCATCATGACCACCCCACAGTGCCTGGCATTCCTGGCAGGATCGGCTGCTCCTCCCTGGACCTATCCTGAGAAAATGGAAGGACTTTGTCTGCACAGGTAGATATTAAAAATATCTTGAACACTAACTCATGACAATGGCTTATCTGCAATGTCAGTCCAGGAAAGCCAAACAAAAATTCAGCAGGAGACAAGACTGGAGACAGGCACTTCTGCAGTATAGCTCAGCCCAGGACTAGTGCCCCAGCTCAGGCTCAGGTGAACTTCCAGGCTCAGATGGACTCTTTCTGGACTTCCCCTAGATGGGCTGGGGTTGCCAGGCAAAGTTCCTAGAAGAGCCTCATGGCACTTTTTCTTGCTTTTGCTGCTGAGCAGATTTGACTTCCCATTTCAACCCATCAGGCTCCCTCGCTTTGCTCCTCCCTTAACACTGCCTTTATTCCTTTCTCTTTCTTGGCCTCTGTTGCTCTTCCAGTCTGATCTTCCAATCCTTCACAGGTACAATTACATGCCTGTGAAGTTAATGAATGTTTGTATGTCATTGATTCAGTTGTTGCTGATTTCATCTATTATTTTAGAAGTACAGTCATCCCTCAACTTCCACGGGGCCACAAATCTCCTTTTGCTTGCACAAAGCCTGTAATCAGCAAAGGTAACAAGCTCATGAATATGTATTTAAGCCCTGCCCATCACCCCAGCCCCTCAGCTTGAGGGCAGTTGCAGAGAGTTCCCAGAAGCTTCTCATGCCATATAACTGGTCAGGGGAGCGAAGGGGGTCTTCTCTGCCCTGTCCTCACCCGAGGATTACCTGGGAATCAGGAAGGACGGGTACCTGCGGCCACACCGCCGCCACAGGGAGTCCTGGGCTCTTGCTGCTGCTGCTGAGGCAGCTGGAGTGGGCTGAGGAGCCACCATGGAGCTGTGCTTCTGACCAAACTGGCATTCAGCCCTAACCCTTAACCCTACCTAACCCAGTTTTAAGCACACTCAGCCAGGATCCTGAGCTCTGCCAGGGGACCAGCTCACTGGGAGTGGACCCAGAACACCGGGGCTGGCGCTGCAGGTGGTGCTGTAATGCAGCCACGGAGTGACCAGTTGCAGCAATCCAGCCTCCCGACAGAGCATAGCACTCTGGCCAGGTGTGCTCAAAGGTAGGGTTAGGTAGGGGTACCAAGCTGAGGCCAGCCCTGGCACTACGAGTGAAGCGCTCTAGCAGTGCTCCATCAAGAGGGCCCTCTTTGACACAGCACCAGCTCACTAGCATTGCCATGGCAATGGGCATTTATCTAGTCAGCCCTTGCCAGCCCTGGTAAGGGTGCTGGAAACCAGCTTATGCTGAGCCTGGCAGGTCACTGCGAGTGAATGCTGTAGTTCAGTGGCCCCGCCGAGCCCAGTGGCTCACTAATATTGCCACGGCAACAGACACTGTATCTAGCCCTTCCTTGGCCGACCCTGCCCCGACTGTGGCCCTGCCAAGCCTGGTCTGTGTGGGCAGAGTGGCAGCTGCCACAGCCAATGACACGGCGCAGCAGCACCCAGGTAGCTACTGGGAGACTGAGGGAGGTGGGAAACATGGCGCAGAATGGAAGGTGCTGTGCCACGTGTACGGCTGGAATCGATCCATTGGGATCTGCTGGATCCACCCTCCCCACCCCTCCCACTGCTAGCCGTGATGGTATCCGCCCACCTCCCACTGGAGGTTTGCCACCACAAGCACCACCACTGATCACCTGCTGGATACAGGCCAAGTCAAGTCAAGCTAAGCTGAGCTGATGATTCATATCCAGCACACCTGCCTCATCTTGCTTGCAAGCTTGCTTGCTTCCAAGCTGGACCTGGGCCCAGCAGTGGACATAGCTCCCATGCACTTGTGCCCAGTGGAGTGAGACCTGCAACAGCCACAGAGCAAGCTCCACTCTGAGCACTTTAGTGGAGCACAGCAGTGAGTACAGGGCCCGGTGAGAGCTGCTGCCCCTCCCCAAGTTTATACACTTGCTTTTTTTGTCAATTCCCCTATCGGCTGTCATCTTGGGCAGTCATGGAGTCCACGCAGTAGCATTGCTCTCCTGACCCATCACATCGGACAGGGATATGCCAGCAATGGTCCCCATGGTGCTCTGGGGCTGAAGAGGGGTGTGGGGTGATGGGTGGAACTTATTTACATATTCATGAGCTTATCTACATACTATCTCTTCACAGCTGGCTCTGTGCATGCTTAGACGGGATTTATCACAGGAAAAAAACCCACGATGGATTGAACCTGCATAGCACAAAACCACAAAGTGGCGGGGGTCCACTGCAATGTATATTAGGTAACGATGTCTGTGAAGTGTGCATCTGAGCTATTAGAGCTCATAAAAAACATCTAGCGCAGCAGTTCAACATCAACTGAAAATTATAATCATTAAAGACAGCAAAATTAAATGCTGTGGTCTCTTCTTTAATTTGTCTCTTCAAATGGAAAAATAAGCAGAGATAATTCTTTAAAGATTCTGCCAATAAAATACTATCCTTCAGAGGAAGTCTTACTGTGGCTTCCTATTGAAGGAAGTTGCTACAGGACAAGTTCTCAGCCTTCTGAGATTGAGACAGCACTGTCTTCCAGATAATATAGACTTACCCTCTGAACAATGAACAAAGCGGAACACATATTGTTTCCAATCAACCTGAGCTGCCACTAAGTCAAATGATCTTTTGTTTTCTCAGGACATAGGATTTCTCAGACCACTGTGATCCTCCTCCTTTTCTGTGTTTGGCACTTGCAATTCTGTCATTGAATTAAAAATTGAATATTAAAGATTTTTAAATAGTCATTGGGTGTGTATTGCACATATGTGCAGTAAACTTGGAGGGGTAAATTAGAAAGTGAAGTATTAAAGCATCAGAGATTGCTTTTTTAGGTAAATGACCTCATGTCTAACACTGGATGGCACTGAAGTACGCATTATGAAGCCAAGTAAAGCACAGGAAGTGTCTAAGTTCCATTACAAAGCCTCATTTTGCATGGAACTAACTGGATAAGGGATTTTCATGGTATTAACAGTCTGAAAATAGCATGTCTTTAAGATGCTATGCAAAGAGGATTTATAAGTCCTCTGTGAGGTCTGATTCAGAATTAATCCCAGCATTATGACAGAAACTCAGCAGACACCTGGCATAGTGACAATAATTTATTTCGAGATTTCATGATAGAGTGCAAATTTTGTCCGGATAAAATGCAGGCTAACTTGCTGTCTAATTCCACGTGAACCTGGCTTACCTACAACTGACACATGAAGTTTGCTGAGAGTTGAATTTGAAGAGGGGTACTTCAACAGAAGTATCCTCTTCATCCTCTTTGAAGAGGATACTCTATTGAAGAGGGATACTTATTGGATACATATTGGATTCACCAATATGAAGGGTTTGAGCTGTGTAACCCAGATGAGGAGGAGAACTCAGCATGTGCTGAATTTTAAGCACATGAGACGTTCCCTGGATAATAAACAGATTCTTGCATCAGTACTGACCATGTTGTGAGAAGAATGCAGGGTGATGATGCAGTACAAGTATCAAGTAAGTCTCAAGGTCTCCCTCCTGCCTTCTTGTATCTGCGCCTGCTGTGTATTCTACAGGAGGAAAGTCTCAAAACATTCAATTTGGGGGTGATTTTGAATAAATTGTCTGGCCTATATTTCAAGTTTTGTATTTTTCTTACTCAGAATTTCTGGATTTTCACAAGTCTTGTGTTTAGCAAAGCAACGAAAGGGCAGGATCCCTCCTATTTTGTACATGTCCAAGACCTTGTCGAATTCTTGGTTGTTTGCTATGAGACAAAGGTCATCTGCTTGAGTTGGGCTAGTTCCTTCCTATGACTTCCCATTAGTAAAAAAAATGAAACACATTAAAAAACCCCCAATGAGCCAACCAACCAACCAACCAAAACCAAAACAAACAAAACAAACAAAAAAATTTCTTGTTTCTACAAGGAATACTATCATTATTTCCTTGAGTCATTGTTCTTTTTGCAACCATAAAAATTAATTATGATTAATTTCTACTCCTCTCCTTGACTCTGTTGGTTTAATTTTGATCCGTGGAATATGAAACATAAGGTATTGTAGATTGCTGAGTTCATAAAAAATTTTTTTCTCAAACAGTAAACATAGTCTAGTAATAATTTTTAAATTGTAATTTTTATAGCAAACATTACCTGAACAAGGTCTCGCAGCTTCCTGTATATGCAAAGTTTATTTTTCAACAGCTTTCCAATGGCCTCCAACTTTGAACTGGAGGATGTTCCGTGTTGGTGACATAATCAATGCCTATTTTTGACACCTTTGTCCTAAATTACAGAGAATACCCACATATTCGCGGTTTGCATTTTTGCATGTTAATTAGCATCTTAATTAGTCCTTTTGTCTTCTGCACTTGTGCAATGTTTCCTGGTGGGCATTGGACAGTGGTCTTGGGATGAAGTACTAGTCTTCCTCATGCTGTCTTCTGGGTCAACCTGTCCTTTGTGCAGGTGCTGTCAGCCTCGGGTTGTTTTCCAAATCCTTGGTTTGTAATCTTAAACTACAAGGCTGATTATTTCTTGTTCTGCTTCTGCTTTATCAGTCTTTCACAATGCACCAGGTCCAGTTTATGAGGTCCCAAGGTACGATGGCAAGGCCACAGGCTATCTTCTGGAATAGATTGTGCTGATACACCAAGTTACAAAACTGCAAATGGACAGAACATATTTGCTGTAAGTTAAGCCTCCTTCATTTTTAAGTTTTCCCAGTAAGTTTCCCAGCAAGCCCCCCCATCCTAGCAAGCCCCTGTATCACCTTCATTTCCTATTCCCTCAAAACTTTTACAAAGCTTTTGTGAAAGGGACAAATAGTATCTATTCACTTTTAAGCTCTGTTCTTCTGTAAGCCATGGACTGACAAAGTAGTAGTGATTCATTGCTCTTGCATGTGGTTCTTTGCTGCATAATATTTGCTGATAATGTATGAAATGTCACATACATAATCCCAAAAGAATACACCTCATTATAGTCTGTAGTTTGAAGTCATACATTTTAAAACACTGCTAAAAATACAGTGACTTTCCAGTAAGTGAATGAAAAGTGTCTCACTTTTTCATCAGCTGCTGACGACTCTAAGTAAATAACTTGGTCTGAAGTGTAGATGTATAGAAAAACAAGCCACTCTTCTTGTGAAATATCCAATGAAACTGACCTTACAGGAGTTACACAGAAATCTATCAAAATAGGGAGAGGAAAATAAATTAGTTGTAATATGCCTCTAAATTGTCCCACAAAATAATCCTGATCAATACTTATAAAATTTGCAGTATAGTTCAACCCTGAGACCCATTAAATTGCTTCTGATATTGTAATGGTTTATATATCATTTTTATTGGCCTAATGAAATATACATATCTACATTCTTCATGGCCTGCTCTTGACTCTTCCTAATAAGCTCATCTTTTTGTGGACTTCATTTGCCATAACAACCACCTTAAAGCAAAAGGAAAAACATCAACAATTTGCTAACCTCTAGGAGTTAAACTTTGTATTAGTTGTATTCTAGGTATTATATATTATTCTGGGTATTATATATGTTTTAGGTTTTATACAGTTGCCCATTCAAGCTATTTGTTCTAATTCTGCTCATGAAAACTTCAGGTCTTATTGATTAAAATATCTGTTTTGAGATAAAATTATTTGACCATAATTATACTGATCATCTTATTATTAAAGACTAATATTTATAATAAAATTATATAACCCACTGTAAACCCAAGAAGTTAATTAGGAAGAAGAGAGTTTTTAATAAAGAAGAGGAATATGCTTTAGATGTTGACTCCTAATCAAACTCAAGTCATGGGATAAATGATCAAGTTCTATCCAAGTATGAGATGATGCTGAGATCTTTGAATTTCGGGAATAGTTCATAACCCAAAAGCAGCAGTGTAGGATACATGACCAATTGATCAGCCCATGAATGTGCAGACAGAACACGATTCATTTATTTTCATTCTGATGGTATGGCTATATCATGATAAACTCATCACTGTATCTTGCCTCCTCCACTATTCTTTCTGACTTGCTGAGACATCCATTTTTGCTTCCAGTATCTGATGAATAAATGGCATAACTGTCCAGTCTTATTCCATTGCCAGGAGAAGAACTCATCTGAGAACATCTTTGTACAGTAAATGTGCTTTGCTGTTGTTTGTAGACTTATGAATTCTACTTCTTGAATTTTTTCTTCTGTATTGAGAATTGAGAGAAACAAGGAAGAGGGGGAAACATTCCTAGTTACGGTATTTGTCTTCTCAAGTCACTGTTAAGCATGATGCAGCCTTGATTTCCTGATGTTGGCTGAACACCTGACATCATAAGTGGTGAATGAATTCCTTGTTTGGTTTTGCTTTGCTTGTGTGCACAGCTTTTGCTTGAGCTATTAAACTGTCCTTACCTCAACCCAGGAATTTTCTCATCTTTACTCTTTGGATTCTTTCCCCTCTCCCATCAGCTGCCTATTGAAGGTAAACTTGACAGCTGTTTTCCTCAGATATTGCTTCTTGTCATGCTGGATGCTCACTTCCAGACTGATGTGTTCTCTTGCTTAGCTTTGTTACAGTCTCTGACTTCCAACATCTTCATAAATGACTTGACCACATGACTGGAAGAGACACTACGGAAGTTTGCAGATTGGAGCATGTGGGTGATAGTCTCAGGTACATGGTGTGACTCTTAGGGATGGTCCTGTGCAGTACTAAGGGTTGCACTCGATGATCCTTGAAGGTCCATTCCAGCTCGAAATCCACTTTAGTACAGTGGTGAGTGTCCCCATCTCTCAGGCGGGAGACTGGGCATTCAATTTCTGCCAGAGAGGCAGTGGTGTTACTTAAGAGTTGGACTCGATGATCTGTGTGGGTCCCTCCCAACTCAGAATATTCTGTGAATCTGTGAACTCAACATATTCTATGACTCTGTGATTCCTGCCCCTTACAAAATCTTATTGTTCTGTCAGGAACTCATTGTGTTCACTTGACTTCACCCAGTCCTAGGGACACCTTTGATCTTGTCTCAGAATCTGCTCCTGCCCTGCCCTCTCAGTAGGTGTTTTGTCCTTTAAAATTGTAATACTATTTCTTTTTTAATTATGTCAGCCACATGCCCTTTCTCGCACTTTGCTTAAAATAGAATTATTTTCTTACATTTTACTTTCATATGGAGTGGGATTTTTCTTGTTTTAATAGACCAAATACATCCTTTATTCTTCTTCCAAAGTGAACCTGTGTTTAAAATTTTTCCAATACCAGTGTCCACAGATCCCAAGCCTGTACTCATTTGTACAGATTTTAAACTCTATTTGGACTTCTAACTGCTCCATTTTTCCCATTAGAGTTTCTTTCCTCTCTATGTGTTGACCATGCAATGCGGTTTACAATCTCCCTAAACCAACAGAATAACTGGCTGCCATTAAAAGTGATGATCTCTCCATCACTCCCTGCTTTGGCTGCCTGTCCTGCTACTTTGTATTGGGTGGTATGTAAATGAAAAAGGACGGGTTTTTTTCCCCTGACCCAGATTGCTGTAGAGATATAGAAATCCAGCTTGTCATAGCATGGAGGAGGGGAGGGAAGGAAAAAACCCCACAGACTTGGCCAGGAGGAAGAAAGGGCAGGAAATCTATTCTTAATCTTTTTGCAAGTGTTCTACCCACCTTGCATTCACGTTGTATAACAAGATGTCCCGTCCAGATCCAGGTCTCATACTGAGCTTCTAAATTCAGGTTTCCCTATGCAGCAAGAATGAGGATATGGTCCAGATTCTTTTGACATCAGGTGTAAGATCTCCTTTGATTTAAATAAAATAAAAGTTTCACTTTGGGGAACACAAAAATCAAATTAGTCCATGTTGGTTGCCTTGTGCTAAACATCTTTCAATCTGTTTAAGCATGCTTAGACTGCTAAGGCAAAAGAAGATCCCAAAAGTAGAATTGGTGGCAAACTATATAGAAAACTATATAGTTTGTGTATAATATGGACAAAATAGTACAAGCAAACTGAATAGTCACACAGTTAATTAGAGGCATAACTGTCCACACACCCAAAGGTAAAACTGAGGACTGTGTCATAAAAGTAGGTATTATTACAGAATCAAAGAATATTCTGAGTT
>WEKX01026305.1:16848-28487 GCA_013390025.1 Pitta sordida
CTGGAGAAGAGGAGGCTGAGGGGAGACCTTATCGCTCTCTACAACTACCTGAAAGGGAGGTGTAGCCAGCCGGGTGTCGGTCTCTTCACTCTGGCTGTAGGTGATAGAACAAGAGGACACAGTCTTAAACTGTGTCAGGGGAGATTTAGACTTGACATTAGGCGGAACTGTTTCACAGAGAGGGTGATGTCTCAGTGGAATGGGCTGCCCAAGGAGGTGGTAGAGTCACCGTCCCTAGAGGTGTTTAAGAAAAGGTTGGATGATGTACTTGGTGGCATGACCTAGATATTAGGGTAGTGTGTTATAGGTAGGATGGTGTGTTGGTAGCAGGATGGCAACAGGTTAGGTAACAGGTTTGGCTAGGTTAGGTAATAGGTGATAGGTTGGACTCGGTGATCTCTATGGTCTTTTCCAACCTTACTGATTCTGTGATTCTGTGATTCTGTGATTAAGTTATATTAAGAGCAAAGATGCAGAAGCACAAAAAATTTAAATAATTTGATAGATTTTTACAAATTCTAGAACGTTACTTCAAAGTTCTATAAATTGAGTTTAAAATATTATTTTATCAAGTCAAATCTGTTTCTTGTTCATGCCTGTGCATATTTTCTCTGGAAAAGCAGTGAGAAAATGGATTAATTGCATTCACGGTCACATAAGTTTGGAAATCAGAAGAGGATTAGCACTAACATTTTCTGCTCTTAATATTCTATACCTGAAAGAAATAAAAGCAGGAGTCATAGTCTGAAAGAAAGACATTTGGTTTGTCTGCAATTAATACTTTGAAGTGATAACTACATAATAATTCTTCCAAGAAGTGTTGACATTAACTCACACAGTAAAGCAAAGATATATAGTAGTCAATCCAATATTATAAAAATGAAGAGATTACTGAGAGAATCTGAGAATTATGTTAGTCCACTCAAATGCATATTTAGCAATAGTAATTACATTTGTGCCTCCCTTTAAACTTAATTCATCAGTTAGAAGGTACGTGTAAGACATATTCCTCTTGCATGCTTTACACAAACAAGGAAGCAGGAAGCTACCTGACAGAGTACAAAGGAGACAAATCACAGTCTAGGGCCATTGCTTCCCTTGAACAGAGTATGTTGAGATTTTACTAACAGAACAGGAGTATACATTATTTCCCATGCACTGCACTTCTCAAGAACAAGAAACCTTACCTATTTCAATTCAAATTAACTTATTTGCATGAAGGTAAGATACTATAACAATCTTGGTTATTTTTTTCTTGAAACATTTAATGAAATAGATAACAGATATACATACACAGCCATAAAAACCCATACAGGTATGTATGTGTGTGTTTTATACTCTATGTGCAGAAAAGAGCTCCTGAAAGAACTAGGGGGAAAAAAGATGATGTACAGGTAGTCCTGTATGTTATTACGCAGCAACTGCAAAACAACCATGACATTAGAACTAGTCAGCATGGATTTCAGAGAGGCAGATCTTGCCTGACCAACGTGATCTCCTTTTACGACCTGGTGACTCCCCTGTTTGACGATAAAAAGACAATGGATGTTGTGTACTTGGACCTTAGCAAAGCCTTTGACACAGTTTCCCGTAATAAGCTTCAGGAGAAACTCGTAGAGCATGGACTGGATAGAAGTATTTTATGTTCGGTTGGGAATTGGTTGGATGGATGAGCTCAGAGCATGTTGGTGAATGGTGCCATATGCAGCTGGAAGCCATTCACTAGTGCAGTCCCACAGGGATCAGTGTTAGGCCCGGCACTGTTTGATACCTTTATTGATGATATGGACGAGGGAATTGAGTCCATCATCAGCACGTTTGCAGATGATACCAAGCTGGGGGCAAATGTCAAACTGCCGGAGCATAGGAGGGCCGTTCAGAGGGACCTTGACAGACTAGAGAAATGGGTAGACTCCAATAATATGCGATTTAACAAGACTAAGTGCTGGGTTCTTCACTTTGGACATAATGAACCCATGCATGGCTATCGACTGGGTGATGAGTGGGTGGAGAGTGGTGAGATGGAGAGGGATTTAGGAGTTGTGATTGACAGGATACTCAATATGAGCCAGCAGTGTGCCCAGGTGGCTAAGAAGGCCAATGGCATCCTGTTCTGTATTGGGAACAGTGTAGTCAGTTGGACTAGGGAGGTTATCCTTTCCCTGTACTCAGTGCTGGTCAGGCCACATCTTGCGTACTGTGTCCTGTTCTGGTCTCCCCAGTTTAAGAAGGATGTTGAGCTTCTTGAGAGGGTCCAGAGAAGGGTGACAAGGATGATGAAAGGACTGGAGGACAATCCTTATGGAGAGCAGCTACAAGAGCTAGGGTTGTTTATCCAGTAGATGAGGAGGCTCAGAGGTGACCTCATTGCTGTTTATAGTTACCTGAGGGGAGATTGCCGCCAGGTGGGTATGGATCTCTTCTCTCAGGCTGACAACACCAGAACAAGAGGACATGGCCTTAAGAAACTCCAGGGCAGGTTTAGGCTGAATGTTAGGAAGAGGTTTTTCACAGAGAGTGTGATCTCTCATCGGAATGGTGTGCCCAGGCTGGTGGTGGAGTTGCCATTCCTGGAGGTGTTAAAGAGTAGCCTGGATGAGGCACTTAGTGTCATGATTTAGACAATGGGTTGGTGTTGGGTTACAGGTTGGACTTGATGATTTCCATGGTCTCTTCCAACCTTGCTAATACTGTGATACTGTGATAAGTGTAAGTATAGCAGTACATTTCACTATGTGCTCACTGGAAACAAATCAAAGGGTGGCATTGACACATTATTTACAGAAATCACAACATTCCCTAGTCAGTGAGCAAAATATCTAAGTACAGTATAGACCTTGAAACAGCCAATTTCCTTGTATAAAAAATGAGGACCCAATGGCAAAATAGAGAGGCTGTTGGTTTCATAAGTGAACTAGAAAGAATATGGTTTGCTTAGATATAGGCTACATCTGTAGAATAAGCATCTTGCCATTCAGATATCTATGGTTTCAGTATGTCTAGTGGAGTGAATAGTTCCAAAACTCCACTTACTGAACCTAAGCCTTTTTTCTTTTCTCTCTGGAGTATTCATCCATAATTCTGACAACTTGAACTGTGTGGAGAAACAAGCAATTACAAATTGTACTACAATTAGCTCATATATGGGAAATGTTGATCTGAAACTGAAATTTTTAATCGAAGCATTAAATTTGGAGCCAGCAATAAATTATTTTGAGTAGTTATTGTGTAAACTGTTGGCTTAAGAAGCCGTCTGTAAATATGGACAATTGGAAAAATATTAGAGATTATAAACAGCCATAATGTTAACTTGCTTCTACATTTTCTCACTATGTAGTGCCAATGTGACATTGTAGAATCTGCTCAGTAACAGTGTATTATGAATATGTAAATATGCCAAATATGCTTTAAGCTCCAGTCTGGTGTGTTTATAAAACAGAAAGTTACTGCATGCTCTGAAACTGAGCATTAAGCTCTCCACATTTGCTAACATTAATCCAACCTACAACATGTACTGCAGCTTGAAAGATGTTCAATCAAAACTCATTCTGCTTGGTATAAATTACTATTATTACATTGTGAAAGAAAACCTGAAAGTATCTTCTAACTTGTTATGTGTGCGTTTTCGTTACTCTCACCTCACTTCCCAGTCACTGATTTCTGAAAATTGCCCTTAGTTATTTAAATTTCTGTCATGAGCTGGTTTAAAAAAAACAATAAAGAGCTGAATACATGCATATTTTTTTTTGACAATTTTGTACCTTACGCTACTGGATAATAAAGCGTCCCCCCCTTTGGACACAGGGCCTCAGCACCCAAGCCAGTCACAGCAAGGGGCTTGGATCGGCGCCACAGGGAAGCCAGCAGTGCAATCTTGCCTTGAACTCCCAGGGACCTGAGAAGGAGGGGTGCACAGGCAGCCAAGACCTCCCATGTATGAGTACTTAAACCATTAACTCTCCTAGGAGCACAGCGAGCAGGGGCAAAGAAAAGAGGGATGCTAACAGTGGGGGGCTTGGGCAACTGCGGGGGGCTTGTAAATAAGCTATTAAGAGGCAGTTAGCACAGCAGTTCACACAAGCAGGACAAGCTAGCAGGGTAGCAGATGTTGTCTTGGCAGGTGCTGTCTCTCCATCCTCCTCTTGCCAGTCATGGCCAGATCCAGATGGATGAAAGTCGGGGCCAAGGCCACAAGGGAAGATCAGACCCAAACTATCCATTTATCAGTGGATGTGGCTGTCCAGACTCCTGGCTGCAGGGAATGTCTGAGCCTGATTTTAGACCAGGAGGACAACCTGCAAAATATCTGTGTCTAGTGTGAGCTGGTAAATGACCTGATCTTCATGATAACAGAGCTGAAGGAAGAGGTTGAAAGGCTGAGAAATAATCAAGATAATGCAAGAGAAGTAGAATTGAGGGACTGTGCGCTTCAAACCATGGCCTCTTGTTTTGGTGTCGTTAGCCTGAAAGAAGAAATTCACACCCACCTGGCAGCAACCTCCCCTCAGGTAGCTGTAAACAGCAATCAGGTCACCTCTGAGCCTCCTCTTCTCCAGGCTGAACAACCCCAGTTCACGGAGCCGCTCCCAAGAGGGCTTGTCCTCCAGTCCTTTCACCATCCTTGTCGCCCTTCTCTGGACCCTCTCAAGCAACTCAATATCTTTCTTAAACTGGGGAGCCCAGAACTGCACACAGTACTCAAGATGTGGTCTGACCAGTGCCGAATACAGGGGAAGGATAACCTCCCTAGTCCGACTGACCACACTGTTCCTGATACATTGTGCTAAGAGCCACCTGGGCACACTGCTGGCTCATACTGAGTTTCCTGTCGATCATTACACCTAAGCCCTTCTCCACTTCACTACTCTCAAGCCACTCCTCCCCCAGCCTCCTCCCCCCAATGCATGGTATTGTTATGTCCAAAGTGTAGAACACGACACTTAGTCTTGTTAAACCTCATACTGTTGGAGTCTGCCCATTTCTCTACTCTGTCAAGGTCCCTCTGAAGGGCCCTCCCACCCTCTGGCAGTTCAACATTTGCCCCCAGCTTGGTATCCTCTGCAGACTTGCTGATGATGGACTCAATTCTCTCATCCATTTCATCAATAAAGATGTTGAACAGCACCGGGCCTAACACTTATCCCTGTGGGACTCCACTAGTGACTGGTTGTCAGCTGGATGTGGCACCATTCACCAACACTCTCTGAGCCTGTCCTTCCAACGAGTTCCTAACCCAAGAAAAAATGCTTCTATCCTGTCCATACTCTAAGAGTTTGTCTTGAAGCTTATTATGGGAAACTATGTCAAAGGCTTTGCTAAGGTCCAAGTACACAACATCCATGGCCTTTTTATCATCAAACAGGCAAGTCACTACATCATAAACGGAGATCAGGTTGGTTAGGCAAGATTCGCCTCTCCGAAATCCATGCTGACTAGTTCTAATGTTGTGGTCATTTTGTAGTTGCTGCATAATAGCACACAAGACTATCTGTTCCATGACTTTAGCTGGGACTGAGGTCAGGCTGACAAGTCTGTAATTGCTCAGATCATCTTTCTTGCCCTTATTTTGGATTGGTGTCACATTAGCCAGTTTCCAGTCTTGTGGTACATCACCAGTAAGCCACTACTGTTGGTAAATGAAGGACACGTCTCACTTATGCTATGAAAAATTACAAGCTCCTGTGAAAACTACTTCTGTAATTGTAAAAGGGTAATCAAGATCAGAACCTAGCCTAGGCTAAACATGCTCAGATTGTTTTAATTGAAATTACTTGGATTGAAATTGAAATTAATTGAAAATTATTTGGATTCCATCATCACAGATGCAAGTGTTTATGAAGAATTAAATTGCTTATTTCTAATATTTGATAGACTTAGATTCATTGCATTGTCTTACTTTAAATAAAATGTGCATTAGGGCACAATGTTGTAATATAAAGAACTACTGGTCTGAGCCTGTAAACAAGTACATGCTCTCAAAAATAAATGTTCAAGTCAAACGTTAATTTCTGCTCTGTTTGTAACCTGTTTCCCGAAGGTGAATGATCACAGATACTAAAAAGTCTTATTCTCTTCAGATTAAATCCAGGTAAAAGGTTCTAACAGGCCCACTTTTCAGTCCAAAAAGCAACAAAAATTAATAAGATATTTGTAAAGAACATTGTTGTTTTCTAGGATAAAACAGCCTACGTGTAAACTATTCTAACTGCAAAATTCACATAACAAATTTTCATATATAGGGTTTTTTAAAAATTTTTTCCTCCTTTTTTTTCCTTAACAATGTATCAGGAAGACAAAATAGGAAACATGGATAAATATTATTAATATTACATCTCTGCCATTACTTATGAATCTAAAAATTGATACTAGCCTTTATTTTAGTGGGGTTTTTTTTCATTTTAAAATCTCTAGAGGATAACAGAATTAAAGAACTCCAGATCACTAGGGAGAGACAAAATAACTGCCAGTGAAACTTATCTTCCTTACAGCTGAAGGCTTTACAATGCTGTGCTTAAACTCTTAACATAAAGGTAGAAAAAGAAATACCTTTTAAAAGCTTATATTCTAAAATGATTTTTAACCTGCTTCAGTGATTGTCCATAAGAAAAATGAACTAAACAGACAAGTGTTCTAGTGTGATTCTATTTTATATGTTGTACTGGGTCTGTCTGAGGCGGAGTCCATCTCCCCATAGCAGCCCTCACAATGCTGTGCTTTGTATTGGTAGCTAGAAGGGTGTTGATAACACAACAGTGTTTTTTCTTATATTTTTTACTTCTTACATCTGCTCAGTTATATTAGAGATATTAATAGCTTCCCTGAGGAAAGGGAATGAGAGGAAATAAAACAATATTTTACCAATTTTTTTACAACTCAAAACTTTGTCTTCTTTCTGCTTGATGAACCCTGAAGACCACTTTCCTTCACTTTTACCATTGTCCATTTATGTCCTTATTTACATTTTCTTCTCCTTGTTTCTCCATAGCAGATTAGTGTTATGCTAATACACAAATGCACCACTTGCTTTTCATAGTAGAGTGGGATGCAAAAGGTCCTGAAAAAGAAACTTGAGTGATATAGCTTTTATTTTATAAATAAGGTTTTGACATCGAAAATTCTTTGCTGCCTAAGTCTGCTCATCCTCAAAATATTCATGTATTTTGCTGAGAATTGGTTCTGTGGGAGACAATTTGGTAGTCACAAGTTGGATGACATTGTGCATAAGATCCCTGAACCACCCACGGGATTAATGCATACCTGATCTCTATCACTGCTTGTTTTTTTCCTCTACCAACTTCTCCTGTTCTTCGTTACACAATCAGGGACTAAGTGTTTACCTTCTCCACATACACTAAATATTTTATTTTTGCTGATCAGAAAGGATATCCCATCATGATGTAATTTGAAAAAGGCTTTGGGAGTCCATGTCTCCAACTTTTTGATGAGAATGTAACAAGTGAAGTGTTTATCAAGGGCAAGGAAACCGTAGCTTCTATTGAAATTGCAATGGAAATAATCCCAAAACCACACTGTCTAGGTAAGTGAGCCTATATTTGGTATTCTTGTCTGGAATAGACCAGTGTACAGGAAATAATTTAAACTTACGACACTGAGACCTTGGAATTCGCGAGGGAATGTGTCTGGGCATGCTGTGCGAGTCATGAAATCCATGAACACACTGAGTCATGAATATAAAATTAGGCCCTGCCTGTAACCACTCCTCTCCATTAATGAGCTCTGGAGGGCAGTCCTGGGAGTGCCGCGTGCACTGGGGCACCTAATAAAAGTGGAGGAAACACTTTTCATACCCACGGAATCCCAGCTAATGGACCAGAGTTGTGTTTCCGAGTACAGAGACTCTGCAGCAGCCAGCATGGCCAGAAGTCTTAAAGCTTGCAAACAACACCCCAGCGGAGCTGCTCGGACGTGGAGCCTCCTGCCACTGTCAGAGACAGGACCAGCTTGCTGTAAGTTGCCTCAACAAAGGAACTGGGCTTTAAAGTCAACAGTTTAATGTTATCCTCACACCGGGCCTCTTCCTAACACTGCCTCTGAGGTGCAGGGGCCAGGCCAGGATGCTCTAGCTCCCGTGTGGACTCCAGTCCTGCATGTGGTACCTGGTAGCATTAACAATGATTCACCGCCGGTCCCTACACCCCGATAAACAAGGGCCGTGTCTCTCTGAGGGGAAAGGGGGCATGGAGGAATGGAGAGCCGGACAGGGAGTGGCAGTAAGGGGAGGCAGCAGGGCTGCTCATTGCACCAGGCAAGGCAGTCTTTTTGGATTTTTTGGTTGCTTTCCTTCCCTTCCCCCACCCCCAAGGATGGTTGGGCTTGTGGCAACAGACCCTTTGTAGACCAAGAGCTGCACGCAGCCAGACCAACACTAGAGACCCTGGGTGGGCCGAGGGAAGCGGGTCATCACCACTTCTCCTCGGCTTGCCACTACACACTCTGTCTCTGGCAGGCAGTGGCCAGTGTCTGCCTCACTGCCTCCCACCGGGGCTGTCCACAGGAGCATGGGGCAACAGCGATTGCCCAAGGCAAAAGAGCTAGTTAAAAGAGCTGGTGGCGTTCTGTGACCTGCTCCTGTTGCCGCTTCTCAGAGATGCATGATGAGAGAGTGGATGGGCAGGAGGAACCCGTGACAGCACTGGAGGACATAGGCACCCCGAGCTGGGAACGCCTGCAGCCTCACTCCTTCTCTCTGCTGCCACTCCCCACAGCTTTCTCCCCTTCCCTCTATTACCCTCCCTCCACACTTCCTCACCCCCTCCTTGCCCGCCCCACACATCCTAGAACAGAGCCCCCAGCCCTGTCCAGNATAAGGTTTTGACATCGAAAATTCTTTGCTGCCTAAGTCTGCTCATCCTCAAAATATTCATGTATTTTGCTGAGAATTGGTTCTGTGGGAGACAATTTGGTAGTCACAAGTTGGATGACATTGTGCATAAGATCCCTGAACCACCCACGGGATTAATGCATACCTGATCTCTATCACTGCTTGTTTTTTCCCTCTACCAACTTCTCCTGTTCTTCGTTACACAATCAGGGACTAAGTGTTTACCTTCTCCACATACACTAAATATTTTATTTTTGCTGATGAGAAAGGATATCCCATCATGATGTAATTTGAAAAAGGCTTTGGGAGTCCATGTCTCCAACTTTTTGATGAGAATGTAACAAGTGAAGTGTTTATCAAGGGCAAGGGAACCGTAGCTTCTATTGAAATTGCAATGGAAATAATCCCAAAACCACACTGTCTAGGTAAGTGAGCCTATATTTGGTATTCTTGTCTGGAATAGACCAGTGTACAGGAAATAATTTAAACTTACGACACTGAGACCTTGGAATTCGCGAGGGAATGTGTCTGGGCATGCTGTGCGAGTCATGAAATCCATGAACACACTGAGTCATGAACATAAAATTAGGCCCTGCCTGTAACCACTCCTCTCCATTAATGAGCTCTGGAGGGCAGTCCTGGGAGTGCCGCGTGCACTGTAGCACCTAATAAAAGTGGAGGAAACACTTTTCATACCCACGGAATCCCAGCTAATGGACCAGAGTTGTGTTTCCGAGTACAGAGACTCTGCAGCAGCCAGCATGGCCAGAAGTCTTAAAGCTTGCAAACAACACCCCAGCGGAGCTGCTCGGACGTGGAGCCTCCTGCCACTGTCAGAGACAGGACCAGCTTGCTGTAAGTTGCCTCAACAAAGGAACTGGGCTTTAAAGTCAACAGTTTAATGTTATCCTCACACCGGGCCTCTTCCTAACACTGCCTCTGAGGTGCAGGGGCCAGGCCAGGATGCTCTAGCTCCCGTGTGGACTCCAGTCCTGCATGTGGTACCTGGTAGCATTAACAATGATTCACCGCCGGTCCCTACACCCCGATAAACAAGGGCCGTGTCTCTCTGAGGGGAAAGGGGGCATGGAGGAATGGAGAGCCGGACAGGGAGTGGCAGTAAGGGGAGGCAGCAGGGCTGCTCATTGCACCAGGCAAGGCAGTCTTTTTGGATTTTTTGGTTGCTTTCCTTCCCTTCCCCCACCCCCAAGGATGGTTGGGCTTGTGGCAACAGACCCTTTGTAGACCAAGAGCTGCACGCAGCCAGACCAACACTAGAGACCCTGGGTGGGCCGAGGGAAGCGGGTCATCACCACTTCNGGCTTGCCACTACACACTCTGTCTCTGGCAGGCAGTGGCCAGTGTCTGCCTCACTGCCTCCCACCGGGGCTGTCCACAGGAGCATGGGGCAACAGCGATTGCCCAAGGCAAAAGAGCTAGTTAAAAGAGCTGGTGGCGTTCTGTGACCTGCTCCTGTTGCCGCTTCTCAGAGATGCATGATGAGAGAGTGGATGGGCAGGAGGAACCCGTGACAGCACTGGAGGACATAGGCACCCCGAGCTGGGAACGCCTGCAGCCTCACTCCTTCTCTCTGCTGCCACTCCCCACAGCTTTCTCCCCTTCCCTCTATTACCCTCCCTCCACACTTCCTCACCCCCTCCTTGCCCGCCCCACACATCCTAGAACAGAGCCCCCAGCCCTGTCCAGTATGGACTATTTCAAGCGTTTCTGACATGGCAACAAGTATCTACCTAAAAGCAAACTGTACACACTGCTGGTGCCTAGAAGGAACTTTTACTCTGGGCAGTGTGGACACTTCTGCTGCCAGTACTAGAGATAGAATTGTGACATAAGGGGCCTGTGATACTGGTGCTGGTACACACCGGACTATATCCCTGATGTGTTTTAGGGTTTTTTTTCAAAGAATGAAATAACATTGAGATGAGTCTTTCCCCCTCTTGATTTCTCTTTAATAAATTGTCATTATTTTTTTGTAGTGGGGTGTGGCGCTGTCCCTAGAGCTGAGCTGCGGTTCAGAGCCAGCAACTCACCTGGGAGTGTTTTGGAGTTAAACCTCCCTTTCTCTGCCACTTTGTGCCCCCCAGATAACGGCTTCACGCCTTAGCGGCATGATTTTTCAGCAATTTAGGAGGTCTGTTTCATAGCTGCATATGAGTGACCTGGCATGCATGAATATCCAATGTAGGCAGTCATGAATATGCAAATTTCCCCCCCCACCCCTCAAGCCACTGTACGACTGCTGACGCATCAGTCTGCCTGCCCGCGATGGCCCAGACTCACTGTCCACAGTGCCCAGGGTGCAGTTGTGCCTGCCTGTGACAGCAGCACTGCAGGAGAGGCAGTGGAGCTGACTTGGCCTCTGATTGTGCCAGCACTGTTCTCATGGTAATGGGCTGGCCAGGCACAGCCAGCCACTCACTCTTCTTTGGCCAAGCAGGGGAAGGCCCGGCCATCAGGGGAACCAAGCATGGGGCAAGCTGTGTTTAAACATGAGATCATGAGGTCCCAGAAGCACATAGTCCCAGGGCTGTACACCCTGCCCCTGTATGTTTCCCGGGCCCAGCAGTAGGGCACTGAGGTAAAACAACCACCTTCCAATTCCTGTTTGTTAAAAAAACAAGTAAACAAACCTCCTGCTAGAAGTAACAACGAATTGTGGAGAAGCCAGGTTATAAAATAGTCAATTGAGCTGCAATGTGTCTTTCACAGATACAAATTGTTCAGGGGGTGCAGAAAATAGGTCTATAGATGTACATAATAGATGGAGGAGCATTAT
>WEKX01026308.1:2345-17331 GCA_013390025.1 Pitta sordida
AAGTATGGTGAAAGGACTGGAGGACAAGCCCTATGGGGAGCAGCTATGGAAACTGGGGTTGTGCAGCCTGGAGAAGAGGAGGCTCAGAGGAGACCAGATTGCTGTTTGTAACTACCTGAGAGGAGGTTGCCGCCAGGTGGGTGAGGCTCTTTTCTCTCAGGCTGACGACACCAGAATGAGAGGACATGGCCTCATGCTCCACCAGGGGAGGTTTAGACTGGATGTTAGGAAGAGGTTTTTCACAGATAGAGTGATTCCTCATTTGAATGATCTGCCCAGGGAGGTGGTGGAGTCATCATCGCGGAAGGTTTTTAAGATAAGACTGGATGAGGAACTCATTGACATGGTCTAGATAATGAGATTATAGAATGGGTAGTTGATTAAAAAAAAAAAAATGGTGAGATGACTGTGAGATTGGCTCAGATGGATAAAACACGGTCCTCATAGCACAAAGGTTGTAGTTTCGTTCTCTGTATGGGGATTCACTTGGGAGATGTACTCCATGATACTTGTGGGTCCCTTCCAACTCAGAACAATCTGTGATTCTGTGATTACCATATCAATTATTACAATTCCTCTTGTCAGGAGTTTAAATGGACTCTATTAGAAATATTATAAAGGAAGAACCACCCTTTTGTTTGTTCTTTCACAAGAGATCCCTCCTCTGAACCTTCCTCAAGACTTACCCTCCTCTTACTGCTCTTCTCTTTTCATCCTTCATCTGACAAGGTCTGAGGGGACTTTCGTGCTCTTCTCCAGTATTTATACCCTAAGCACCACCCTGCTGCTCTTTAGCTTGCTTTTATGGCCCACAAAAAGTGTTGAAAAACTATTAAAAAATGGGGTCTTAATTAAACGAATTTCGTCTGCCTGACTCTGAAGAGCTTGTATTGCAAATTTAATTCACACCTGCTAAACTGCAAAACTAGTGCAGCCAAAGGTCCTTCATGTCAGGAAGATGCAATGATCTTTTATTCTTGAGACCTTTGGACAGAATTGATGTGGGAACTAGCCTACCAGTGGCTGTCAGATTTCTGCTAGTGTAAGTTACATTCTTTTGAATCTACTTTGTGATTTTTTTTTTCAAGACTCCCTTCTCTTTTGTAAGTTCTAAATTGTTTCTCTTGTTGTCTTTCAGTTTATATACCTTCTTCTAAGCTTTCTAAGAGTGAGAAAATAATTTGACAGTGTTCTACATGTCACTGATTAGCTTTAAACTATGTATTATCATTGGTTTTAACCACAGTTCCATTCATAATCTTAATGAAAAATGGAAAAAAATCTATGCGCAACTTTCCCAAAGGACAAATACCATTTTTGGCATTGAGAAGAATATGAATCCTGGGGTAATTAGACCACTGCTGAAATTCAGTCTGTGTCAGGCTGCCTAAAACTCTTTGTGGTAATGCAGTGCAAAGGAAGGTCTCCTGGGAAATTACTCAATGTGTTAGAAAAAACATGTGGTTTATGTGAACTACTGTTCTAGAGACATTAAAGACCTCCAAGATAAATTAATGCAGCTAAGATGCTATGCCAACCCCTCTGTGATAATTCTGACACATTCCCTTTACCCCAAAGGAGAGCCATACTCATTTAGTCAAACGTAATTTCTCCTCTGGCTGATGGTTTTTGCATTTAGAGATTAAAAATATCTGAAGCCTACAACACTTCAGTTGTTGACATCTCAGCACAAGCAGCAGGCAATCATAAAGCCTCAAATTAATAGGGCTTCAGGGCAGATTTGCTTTATTCTGACAGTGTCTGTTTCATTCTCTTGCATTCTTCTGTTGACATAAAATTTGATTTCACTATTCATTTTTAATAAAAAATCAGAGTTTTAATGCACAAAATGTAAATAATAAACATGGGGTAAACATTTAAATAACTACCAACACATGTGCACATTTTTTAGAAAATAACATGGTTTTGTTTTTCTAAAATACACTTAAAACCTGTTGAGGATTTATTATTAATGTTTGCTAGTCATGTAGTGAATATATAGTATAGCTTCTTACATCTTTGTCAGAATGAATGTACTTTATAGAATTGCAAATCCAAGGATGTAAGTTAGGCTTCAAACAAATGTAGAGTCACAGAACATTTTTTAACAAATAGACAAGAATTTACTAACATTCTGATTTTTGTTCTTTTTTGTGTGTGTTTTTTTCTTAAGTTCAACAATTGCCTTTAAACAGATAGTTGTAGAATTCTCATCTTCTTACGGATAAGAAATCAGTTTTCTGTGTCTCTGTGTAGATTTGAGAATCTTGTTAATAAAGCTGACTCTAATAGTGCTACATAATATTTCTAATTGGGGGGGATGGTATAAAAAAATCTTGATTAAAAGTCAACAGATGGTTTAAATTAAAATTACCAAATTAAACATAAAAAGCATTTTAAAGCAACCAGTCAGTGGCGTGGGTTTTTTGTTGTTGTTGCCTATGCAAAATGTAGGTGTAATTAAACTGGGTATGAACTGAAGGATTAATCAGCTCTCACTATTTTATTTTATGGATTTTGACTTTTCTGGTCTCATTTTAAATGGGAAAATTTTGATAAGTCAAAAATTCTCAAAGGACAGGTAAATTACTTCTTGTCAGCTATACTGATATGATGAAGTTTGTATAGCTTTAGGCTGTAAATTAAGCTATCATTCCAACCCTTTAAAATTGATGTATGGCATGATACTGTAGAATATTTTTCAAAGTAACATGGAAAAAAAAAAAAGGTTTATTCATACTAAATGAATATGATATATTAAGATATGTAGAGGTTTAAAATTGAGCATAAACTTCCTTTCATGATAGTGTTTTTATTTAAGTGTACTGGATAAGACAGTAAAATAGCAGGTTTTTCTTTGACAATGAAAGATTAGTTCATTCTCTTCCATGTACTTGTTTGTCAGTGTGTCATTATCATTGCTTTCTGTTTAATTGCTTGTTCAGGATAATGATAAAACTCTCTTCTCACATACAAATATGTTATTAATTATTGCCTTTTTGCACAAAAAGCAGCCTTCGAAAACAGTATCAACTTCAAAAGAGGATATAATCGATGCTAGTGAAAATGCACTGAGCAATGTTCTGTCTGGTAAGTAAGCACATCATGTTTTCAGATGTCTCAGTGAGAAAACTCAGAGGGTTTGGAATGCGTGTATTATGGACTTGGTTCCTTGTTCTATTTTGATGTCTTTTCAGCCTTCTAGCACTTCAGCAAATCAGATGGCATGTTTTAAATAGATTCTAGGGAGGCGTCTGAGGATATGTGGTGATGCATACTACATGATTTGGCTATTTGGCTTTCAGGAGAATACCACTCAAGAATGCAAACCTGAATAAAGAAAGGAAGGAAATCAAATAACTCAGCAAGATCACAATGCAAATACAGCAAACAGAATGAACAGAGAGCTGCCAGAAGAGGCCAATTTCATCAGTGGGCAATGAAAGCAGTTCATACACTTCAAGTGCAAACTTAGCGCTTACACTGTGTCTAAGTATTAGTCAAATTTTATTTCACTGTAAAATATGCTTCTCCATTGTATCGGGCTTCAGATGGTAGGGAAACAGGAGAAGGTGTTGTGAAACTGCTGCTCTCCCCTACTGCCCTTTGCCCTGCCCCCTATCTCTCTCCTCACCACTCTTATATTGCACAATCAGGTTTATCTAGAAACTTTACTCAGGTACGCAGACAGAGCTATGTGGTTGCTGGGAATGGATGTGACTTAAGAGCTAAGACCTTGCTGCTGTCGAGAGAGGAGGCTAGCTGCATACCTGAAAGAGCTGGATCCATCTAAAATTTGCAATTGGGCTAAGGAACACCAAAGCCTGCTTTCCTGGAAGCCTGGACATGCCCCGATCCAGAGGTACCGGTGACATAGGGAATTTTCTTGCCTGCTCTCCATGTTGCCCTCCCTCCACATGGTCCACGAGCCCACATGTGGAGCTGAGAGACTTTGCCAGGCAGGAGACTCGAATTAGGAAAATACAGCTACAAAGAACTTTCTTTCTCTGGCTGAGAAGTGAGTTGAAATCCAGCAATGCCTAGGAAAAGCAGCTCGGCAGGAAAACCCCAAAATCGTGGCTGTAAGCATGTTATGATGGCGGAACAGCAATCACCAAAATCTCAGAAGCAGCTCACCATATCCCAAATATTTTAACAGACACCAAACCATTGTGGTGGTAACTAATCTTTTTTATGTTTGTTTTTCATGTAATTCTTAGCTTTTCTGCAATTTTTTCTATCTTTCTCTGTGCTTTAACTTTGTTTTTAATAAAAGCCATTTATCATTTTAAAACTCAACACTTGATCTCATTTGATTTATAATTTGCTTCTGGGAAATAACCAACCTTATATTTACAGATTGTAACATACACCTTAAATTTTAAAGAGGTAACTCAACATCCTGTTCTTTCTTGAATACTTGCCAGTTAATGTTTTATTCACCTAAGCACATTAGCATCTTGTAGCATTGCCATGGATTGTAAGGTGATAAAATAAGTGAATTCCCCAATAGAAAAGTTAGGAATTTTCTTTAAGGCTTTGATGTGTACTGTAACTTCCATATGTGAAGCAGATCCAGATTCCTTGAAATACCTCTTGTATCCTATTCCTTTCCACCTGTGATCACATTTCTGCACTGAATCCTTCTTTAAACCACCCCATTTTTTTACCCAATTCTGGAGCACCTAATCTAAAATGTTCCTAATGTTAGGAATGTAAAGCCTGATAAACCAGAATGTGTTGAAATGTCAGTAACTGACCTCAACTGCATGATTTTTGTGATGATGGGAAACCTGATATCTATTTATGGGAGAGAAACAGATATCTGCATTTCTTTTATTTAACTGCTTGCTTCTGCTTTCTGAAATATACTAAGTTGGTGCATGTTTTATTTTATGGATATATCAGGATTATTGCATGCAGGAAAAAAATATGTATGAAAGCACATCTATGTTTCTGGCCATTGAGAATATACAAAATTCAAGAAGTTTAGTCCCTTGTCCATGGTTTCCTGGTATTCTGTTTACAGTTGGCATTGTCATGTCTTTTGGTTGGACACATCAATCTTATTTTTTACAAATAGGTCAGCAGTACATTATGTGTATACTGGTGATTAGACTTTCCAAACTCAACCAAACTACTGTTGTATAATGAATTGCACCTCTGAATATGAATAGCATGTGTCACTTACACTAAATACAGAAAACCTGTGTGTACAGCACATGCATTAGACAGCAGGGCTTCCAAATCATGGGTATGGGAGGCTAATTCATTTACATGGGAAAACTTATACAATGCCTTTTTACCGAAGTAAAGTACCAAATAAGTACTTTTTGAGTGAAAACCACCCCCATCAAAAAGTAGCAAAAAATTACAGATTGTGATGGAAAATTTAAGTGACTAGCCAAATAAGAATTCTTTTCCTTTAAATTCAAATTTGAAAATGACTTAACACAAAAAAAAAATCTATTTTTCCGAAGCTCCTCTTTCATTCCTACATTTCTAATTTCTTTAAATTAAAACTAAAACAAAAATATAGAAGGCATATTCTTTCCACAGAAATTACTGTTGATTCAATGTAAATTTTTAATGTCAGGCAGAACTAAAAAAAAATAATAATTACCCACAGCAACTGGTGTCAAAATACTTAAGTTGACTCTAAACTGTCAAAATTTCATTGTAGTGAAGTTAGAGGAAAAATTGTAATGAGAATCTCATGAAAGGACTTGAAAAACATTTTCCTTGCTCCTCATATTTCCTGTTGTATAAAGAAAAAAATAATTAGTGGTTTTGAGTATACATTTTAATGTAATAATGTATTTCATTTTTTTACGGTCACTTTTAATTCTGAAGGACATTTGAAGTTTCTGACTGAAATTCTACATCTGTCGAAGTTCATAACAAATTATATAATGATTATTATGACTGCTACAGAGTAAGGCTTTCACCTCTCTGCTGTATTAACCTCCAGTTTTTTGGGGATGTTTTGAGGTTTCTTTCAGGTGAATCCCAGATTACTGTTCGCTGCTTTCAACTCATTTTAAAAGTCTTTAAACTTGTGGATCATATGTTACCACAGGACAAGTTCTCTGGATTTGGGAATACATGAAGTATAGTCAATTTTCATCTGAAGTGAACATATTTTCCCCCAGCATATATTTTTTTATCTCTTCTGTTTCTTTTTCCTCTTAAATGTTAGGCTTCTAAGATAAGCTGTTCCTTTGACTTCGTGAGATGACTCACTTGTACCAAGTTGTGTGTCCGTGCCAAATTGGTGTCCTTGAAGTCTCCTTCTCCAACTTATAGTTCAAATTCTTCAATAAGATCCATTCATTCTTCAGCAAGAATTTTGAGGGAAAAGTTATTATCATTACATATTTGAGCAACCAGACCAAATTCCAAATTTCAAGGGCAGTCTAAATTATTGCAACTGAGTTACACTTTTGAAAAATATGTGCCGTGCATTTTCATTCAGCAGTCAGTATGCGATTTTTTCTTGCAAAACATAACTGCAAAGAAATAAGATTACTTTGGGACAAAGTTTGCTTATCAGGTAGATGAATTCAATGAAAGTTTAAGTAGCTTTTATGTTATTCTTTTTATTAAGGATTGTACAACTTGACACGTTACCTTGCCTCTCGTTCCTTATCGAAAGTTAAATGCTAGCTTTTGTTATGTTTTCTCTGAGTTTGGGATATCTATTTAAACACCTGCCTTGGTATTTTGAATGCAATTCACAATATGCTTCTTCCAGACACTGGGACATTAGAAATGCAGCATTGAACAGAACACATCCTGTTATATGGTAAAAAGGAATTTTAAATGTCAATTTACTCAGTCAGGTGAAAGTAATCCTTTTCTAGGAAGCAATTAGAAGGGTTTACAGCTATTAGTTGTCTCAGGTAAGAATGATTATAGAAAGAATCCTATTTCTTTAAATAACTATGGCACATTATTATTACGTATTATCTCTACTGTCAGGTTTTGAGACCTTACTGTCACTTGACAAAATGCCTTAAACATTACTCCTCTATGCCAAATTATTTTATATATTGATTTGAGGATTCAGAAAATTATAAATGTTAGTGAGTTAGGTAGGGGCATAGAGTCCTTGAGTCCTCCAAGTGATTTTCCTTAAATCAATACAGTAGAGGAAAAAAACCCCCTTGTTTGCATAGCAATTACTTGATCCTACTGTCCTGGGTCAATTAAGATGAAACAGGAATTAAATTTAGAAATACTTGAATTATATATAGAGAGAATTAAGAACTTTACTGGGAGAAAGGAAAATAATACAACAAATATATATATATATATATATATATATATATGTGTTTGGACAATAACAGAATATTAAAAGGAAGAAAAAAGAAAAACAAACCCCATATTGGAACAATAACAACTGTAAACAAATGACACTATAAACAAGCACAACAGGGTGACCAGTTCAAAGGAAAAAAAACCCAGGGCACTTCCAGGACTCCTGAGGCAGTGGAAATAGGGTTCAGGGTAAGCAAACCANGTCCCCATGACACCTACATAACCCCAGATTTCAATGTATTTTAACCTACATTTTCCTCATCCTTTTCAGTTCCTCTTCTGCTTGAGTTCCCTTGAAACTCAAATGTGACTCAAGGACAAAGTTGACAACCTGGTCTTTGTCTAGCAGCATCTCATAAGTTAATGTGTTTTACTATTTTATTATTATATATAATATATATATATTATATTTTTATTATTTGTTAGTATTTTCAGCTTCTTTTGACCATTACTTGAGAAAAGCTGTAGTGTTCAATTTAGGGTTATGATTGTTTGTGTAACAGTAAATGGTACTATTTTTTCTGAGAGGAGGAGACAAATACAGGTCAGAAGTATAATAAATGTCAAGAAATAGGTGACACAAGAACATTTTCTTCTCTTTCAGACAGGGCTGAAGGTCTTACTCCAGAATAAGTCTGTCACTTAACTAAAAGAAAAAATATACACACTTTTTTCAGTTCGAAGGAATCAAGATACAACAACAACAAAAAAATTCCATGGAAGAAAAGATGCCTGTTGCTTTAATCTGAATTACTAGTACAAGTTAAAGTCTTTAAAGAGAAAAGAGTTTACCTTAACATGTTTACTCATGTGAAAATTACAAACTACCTTGTTTTGTCCTCATATTAGTTGAACATTGAAGGCACATAGTGCTTGTTGCAAGGCAAGCAGAGAAAGATATAACAATTTTTCACATTAAACCTTCTAATTTTAAAATTATTTAAATAAGTTAGTAGGGAGGTTGCTAAAATAAGTTAAAGAGTTAAGAGTTTAAAGAAGTGACTTCAGAAAATTGACTATGTGCTTTTCCAACTCACTTTTCATCTTGTAATACCTCTAAGACAATGCCTTTTGTGTCTGCCCAAAATGCTGAGCTTCTATGTCAGGTTCTGCAACATCATACCACCTAGACAAGATAAATAAACAAATAAACAAATAAATTCTTTTTTCTGGTATTTATATGAAATCCTGTAACAAAGTTTATTTATATTCTCTCTTATCAAAGCCACAAATCCTTCATTGCTTTTGTCTTCCTCCTCTGACTTACCTTTCTATAGCTTGTCTAAAAAGACATTGCTTTTAAGGACATAAATCACAATTTATCACTCTACTTATCCATGAAACACTGGATTATTATATTAAGTATATATAATTGTATTGATTATATAACATTAATTATATGAGAACTACTCAAGTATGTGTGCCTGTTGAACGGGTTAAACCTCATGGAGGTGAAGCCCTATCCCACATGGCAGCCCCTGACAGCCTGTTGGGGTGACTCTGGGGCAGCTGTAAGCCAAAGGCAGCCCAGGAGTGCCCATGCCATGCCTCCTGCAGCCCTTAACCCTGTGAGGCCTGGCTACAGAGAGCCAAAGCACACAAAACCAGCAATATGTGCTGTCCGTCTTGGCTTGAGACTTGCCACCTGGCCATGTGGAAGCTGGACTCCTGCAGGACTCCAGTGGTAGCTGTGATCTTTTCTTAATCTCTTTTCTCTGTCTTTCTTTACACCGTTTTTGTCTCTTAATGTCTTTTCTTAATATTTTGGGTAACTTGAGACCAAATGGCTTGGATTTTGAATGCTATTTTTGATTGTATGCTACCCTTATAACTTTTTCCAAGATCTCTTGTTTCCTAAAGTTTACCAGTAACAGTACTCTCTGAGAAAATGTGTGCTATTTTTCTCCTTTGTGCTCTCTCAAGATGTTAAAAAAACTGAAGGCTCTTCTGAAATATCCAAAGGGTGGATATTGTTAGAGCCGTGTGTATTTCTAAAATAAAAATCCTTTGGTGAGCTTGTAGCTCTTATGCTGAGCTGTTGCACTTATCATTCTTTATACTCTACAAAAAAGTTATCTGGAACACAAGATAAGATAAAACATTTAGCCCCCACTGTTTAAAATAAGCAGCTTCAATATTATTTTTAGTGCTAGTCCTCTAACTTAAGTCCATGTGATGTATTATTACTTGTCAAAATCCTCTTTTTCTTTAATTTGTCACTTTCCAGGAAATTTGACAGTATTTCAACTCATTATGTTTCAAAATAATTGACTGCCAGGGCAGCACATAACCATAATTTTTATCTTATTTTTCTCATACTTTCTTTTTTATGACTGGAATAAAAGCTCTGAGGTATACAAAGTTTTAATTATTTTACATCAGTGCAGCACTGCCTCCTGTGTTGCTGGTTCAGGACTGTGACATTTAAGTGACATAATTAAAATGTCAACAGAAATAAAAGATTTTTTTTTTTCTGCAGAAAAAAATACCAGCATTATACTCACCTTGGTGGACAATATCCTTGGAGGACCTTCATGATAGCCAACCTGTTGGGAAGTCAAAACCCCAGGGATTTTATTTCCTAGAATAAGAACCAAAGAACAGCCCTAATATGTGAGACTACCTTCCACAAATTTTATTACTCTGCTGCAGTATGCATTTCTTTTAATCAGTGGGAACTTTTTCCACATTCTAGCTTGCTTCATAGTTTTACCTTTCGAATTCTAGATGCCAGCGAAGACTATTTTCAGGCACTTCCCTGGCTGTCTTCAGAAGAACTAGTCGTTTCTGAAACCCACAACACCTACTAGCAGGTGAAGCCTTCTGTATTGTGTCTGCCTGACATGGAATCCCTCTCTCCATAGCAGCCCTCACAGTGTTACCCTTTGTATTTGTAGTTAGAAGGGTGTTGATACACACCAGTGTTTTGATTACTGCTGAGCATCAAGACTAATGTTCCTTCCCCAGCTGAAGGCAAGATTCTGAGGGGGTCAAAAGTAGGCCAGCTGACTCAAACTGATCAAAGGGATATTCCATACCATATGACATCAGCTTAGATATAAAAGCTGATAGATATAAAAGGAATGGAGTGGGAAGGGGGAACATTCATTGTTTCCAGTGGTTTACCGCTAAGAAACCACTAAGAGCCCTTCTTCACTGGACATGGCTGGACATTTCTGCTGATGGGAAGTAGAGAATAAATTTTGGTTGGTTTTTTTTTTTTTTTTTTTTTAATTTGCTTTTGGTTTAATAAACTGCCTTATCCCAACCCACAAGTTGTTTTCCATTCTAGTCTCCCCTCTCTGCTTGGCTGCACAGGATAGAGCGACAGGGCGGGCACTTGGTATTCCGCTGCCGCTGAGGTCAACTTGTTACACCTTCTGATATAGTCCCTTCTTCACAAAACATCTCCTTTACTCTGTTTTTGTTATGTATTTTGGAAATGTCCTCTTTCAGAAGAGAAGACATCTGAATATCATACTAAAAGTCTCATGCTGATAAATGTGGTGTTTGATCTGTAACACCTCTCATTTGGAAAAACATAGTTTCTCTGATCTCAACAAGATCTCTGAATAGAGGGAAAAATTGTGGGTGGAATTTCAGTTACTGTTTAATTAACAAAGCTAAATATTTTCATGATAAACAGTCAAACCTACTCTTGCATAACTGAAGTTGTTAAATGTTAAGTCAATGAGTTTCAAGAAAATTCTTCTGCCTATGAAATATCTCTGACAAGTCAGTGAATTGCCAAAAATTGTAAAAATGTCAAAGAACAATCAAGTAAATAAAAATTAAAATAGGGAAGAACCCAGTCTGGAGAGAAATACACATCATTCTTTTTAATATGGAACTTACATGGAAATAAATTAGCCCGCATTTAGATCAAATGGGTATTCCACTGGTAAGAAAAATGGCAAAGATTACCATGTAACTTCTGTTCTTCTAGCTGAAGAAAAGGTCAAAGTGTCTTGCAAAATTTGATTGATCTGAAAATATATTAGACAATATATTGCACCTCTTGTTTAATCAATAGCCTTGGAAAACATTCAAAGATACCTTGATTGTTCTGTGAAGTTTTTTACATCTCATTTTGAAAGCTCTGTAGTTTAACTTAGCATAAATTTTCAGTTATGTCACTGTGGCCAGCGTTCTGAAACTTCAGAGAGAATTTGAACCCAAATCAGGATTAAGAATTAGATATGGAAAACTGTTGTTATTTGACAGAGAGTGTTGGTGAGTGGTACCACATCCAGCTGGCAGCCAGTCACTACCGGAGTCCCACAGGGGTCAGTGTTAGGCCTGGCACTGTTCAACATCTTTATTGACAATATCGATGAGGGAATTGAGTCCATCATCAGCAAGTTTGCAGATGATACCAAGCTGGGGGCAAATATTGAACTGCCAGAGGGTAGGAGGGCTATTCAGAGGGACCTTAACAGACTAGAGAAATGGGCAGACTCCAGTGATATGAGATTTGACAAGACTAAGTGCCGTGTTCTTCACTTTGGACATAAAAACCCCATGCATTGCTACCATCTGGGGAAAGAGTGGCTGGAGAGTGGTGAAATGGAAAGGGATTTAGGAGTTATGATTGACAGAAAACTGAATATGAGCCAGCAGTGTGCCCAGGTGGCTAAGANGTGGGTGTTCGCTTGGGAGTTGGACTAGATGATCCTGTGGGTCCCTTCCAACTCGGGATAACCTGTGAACCTGTGACTTAAACTCTACCTAAGAGCTAAATATCATGTACAAAAGGCTTATTTTCTTCTCCAGTGGAAAGCCTATGAGAACCATTATTTTCACGACATTTCCAATTTCTGAAGTTAAGAACACGAGACATCCTTTTCAGTCTAGAAAATAAGTACTTCTCATTTCTAATTCAAATGACTTAAAACTATAAAACACCTCTGGCTTCAAGTCTAGTCTTATCTTTGAATGTTAATTCCATTCTCCAGAAGTTTGAAAGATGTTCAAAATAAGGACTTAGATATATTGAATCAATCTCTATAGTTGGAGTACTTTTTCAAATGTTACAAGATATTGAATTGTAATTCCTATTTACAGGAAATTCTATAGTATTTGGAAGATCAAAAGTACATTTTTTCTGACTACATAGACTAAGACAAATACATAAATGGATCAGGAAAAACACAAATATTCTCTATGACTATGAAAAAAATATACAACATTCAAAATCATCCAAAACAAGTCAACCTAACTGCATCATAAAAATACTTTTGTGTGGAATGGTAACGTCTTCTTGTTCACATATGCGTCTTATCTTACAGGAACAGAACTTGTTTGCTCCCAGGGTGTGAGAGATTGATCCCAGCTAGCAACTAAGCACTCACAAGCTAATTGTTCACTCCCCACTTCCAGGATGGTGAGGGAGAGAATTCAAAGGGCAAATGCAAGAAAAACTCAGGGATTGAAATAAAGACAGTTTAATAAGTGAAATAAAACCGCCCAAAATCCAAAAGGTGAGACAAATACAATTACAAACATGTTTGCCAGTAGACCGAGGCCAACCAGTCTCTGAGCAAGGGTTACCTTGGAAAAACTGCCCCTGAACCTCCCCTCATCCAAGTTTTATTAGTGAGTGCGGTGTTACATGCTATGGTGTATCCCTTTGGTCAGTTTGGGTCCACAGCTTCAGATATTTCTCCTCCTAAACTCACACTGGTGCATAACCAACTCCCTGGTGGACGCAGAATGGGAAACAGAGAAGGCCTTGATGCTGTGCAAGTACTGCATACTGTTCAGCAATAATTAAAATATAACTATGTCATCAACATTGTTTCACTCATAGATCTAAAACGTAGAATTATAGAGGTCCTGAATAAGATTACTTCCACTGCAAAAACATGCAATACACAGACCTCATATAACGAACAAAACCCAGAAATAAATAAAAAGGTAGAATTATTAAGGAGTTGCTTCTAAAACAGTGTTCTTAGGTTTTTTCTTCCTGACTGGAATTCAAGGTAATATAAGCATAGGCATTTAGGAAACCTTAAAATATTTCTTAGTTCAATGTCATGGTACTTTCTCAAAAAAAGTAAAGCATCCTGTCACATCTTCGAAGGAAATAACTTTAAGATGTGTGAATCCTTGAGGAAATTAAGTAGAGACACAATACAGTTGACACAGCCAGAGATTCAAAAACTGCATTTTTGAACATGATTTTTTAAGTATTTTATAAATATTTTGGATATCTATTAGAATGAATGTTTCTGCTCACCTTAGTGACAGGAAAACTTTCAACTTGGGCTCACAACTCAAAGGGCCATGAGGATGTTGAAGGGTCTTGAGGGGAAGCCACAGAGGAATGAGGAGTGGCTGAGGTCACTTGGTCTGTTCAGCCTGGAGAAGAGGAAACTGATGGGTGAAGACGTCATTGCAGTCTACAACTTCCTTGTAAGGGGAAGCAAATGGGCAAGTATCAATCACTTCACCCTCATGACCAGTGAGAGGACTTAAGGAAACAGCATGAAGTTGAGTCAGGGAGCTTTAGGTTAGATATCAGGCAAAAGTTTTTCATCTAGAAAGTAGCTGAATACTGGAATAGTCTCCCAAAGAAGTATCACAGTATCACATTATCACAGTATAGATAAGGCTGGAAAGGACGTCAAAGATCATCTAGTCCAACCTATAATCCAACTAACCTATCACACAGAATCACAGANAGCCTTCTCTTTTCTAGACTAAACAGACCCAGCTCCTTCAACCTCTCCTCATAGGGCTTATCTTCAAGACCCTTTACCATCCTAGTTGCCCTTCTCTGAACTCGCACCAAGCCTGTTTGAGTTCAAAAAGAGTTTAGGCAATACTTTCAGACACATATTATGATTCCCGGGATGTCCTGGGCAGTGCTAAGGGCTGGACTCAACAATCCTGATGGGTGCCTTCAAACTCAGCATATCCTATTGTTAAGAACAACCGGGAGAAGCTCAGTATAAATAAAAACAAGTTTAATAAAATATCAATTGAGACTAAAGAGCAAGGTTACAGTGCTGGGAGTCACTTAGGCCACAGATGCCAAGTGCTCAGTTTTGACCAACATTTTTCAGTCTTTTATACAGTAGTTTTTGAAAGGGTTCACTTTGATTGGTGTGAGTCTTCTCTTGAGAGGTGGAGTTGGTTCCCATAGGTCCTGGTTATCTATTAGAGGTGGAGCTGATGTCTTCTTGGCTGGTGATTGGTTATGTTCTGCTCATGCTCAGTTCATTTAAAAAAAATCTTTAATTGAGTCAGTTGTCTTTTAAAACATGAGTATGTAAAAAATGTAGAGATAATAATAATAACAAACAAACTGCATAAGGCTGCAGAAAATACAAAATAGACTTCATATAGAGAGCCACAACTTATACAAACAAGGATGCTTTGTAAAAAGGCTTCAGCTTATGCAAATGTAACTTATTTAAAGGTTTGCTTTATGACAAAAATGAGTCAGAATAACTAATATTCTTTAAGAATTCTTAATTTTCACAGATTCTCTAGATGAATTTAAGTAGCTTTAAATAATGAGGTTCACACATAAAGTTTAAGACAATACTACTCAACTATGGTCATAACACTAACTTTACAATTCTGTTATGCACAAAAGGAAAAGACAACTTATATTTACATGTTTTCAAAGCAAGGCAAGACAATAATAAAAACCTGC
>WEKX01026311.1:0-37321 GCA_013390025.1 Pitta sordida
CCCATGACAGGGGCATTGGAACTAGGTAATCTTGAATATCCCTTCCAACCCAAATTATTGTATGGTTCTATGAGTTGCTCAGTTGCCTGGGCATGTGCTTCTAGGATGTACCCTTTGAAAAACCAGAAATGATTTATGTGTCTGTCTTGTTGCCTCATAAAGTCCCGTCCTGAAAGAGGACATCCTCAACACTTACTGAAAATCAAGTCCTTGCAGTGTTTCTTGTAAAAGTACGCATGTGAAATTGTGTGGAAAAAATAAGCTTTCAGCAGAAATCCAACAATTTCTGAGCAGGTTTGGTTAATTTCTTTTTTTCCCCCCCACACAACTCCTCCTTTCCCCCCCCAGTAATACTGAATTTTCCTGAAAATATGAATATCTTTCCGTTGGAGAAGAATCAGGGAGAACTGCGATTCACGATCTCTGTAGTTTCTTAAATAACAGAAGTGGAACTCCAGAATGAAAATTTCCAAAAAATCAGAGACTAGATAGCATTAGGGTTTGATATAAATATATTTTGCCTCTGAGAAAAGGATACCTAGAGAGAGCTGTGCCATCTCTAAGTCTGATGCTGAAACTGTTGACTCCTCTAACTTGGATGATGACACTACACCTGGCGACCTCTAGAGATCCTTTTTGTTATATTTTGTGATTGTAAATATGCATTTGGATATTTGGAATTGAGTTTATCACTAAATTCTATCTAAAATATCCACCCATGTTCCCTTACAGCTGGTGTGGATGTTAATTTTGACTTCAGTTGGAATTAGTACACGTTCCAAGTCTCTGTAGTCCTGTTCTCCTGCCCATTAAACCAGACCTCTCATGACTCTTACTCATTTCTCTAATTTCTCTAATCCATTTATATATGTGACATCTATAAGAGCGTGTGGGAGGTAGTTCCATGGTATTACCATATGAAAAAACCCCACTATTTGTAACCTCAAAGTTGAGCTACTTTTTTATTTGTATTCCTTCCCTCTCCTTCCCTCTGCGGCTGGGTACGAGTTTGTCAGGCCATTTATATGAAGCAGAAACAGTGAGAAAAACATCTCGAATAAAAGAGCTTAGTACATAACCCTGGATTGGGAACTGTCAGCCATGACAGGAGATGAGAGTGTTGGAATTTAAATAAACATCCTGGGCAGTGCATTGCTCCCTCATCCTCCATGCTAATGTGGCTGGGCTGTAGGACATTGTGCATGCAGGAGTTCCAGCCTCTCCTCAGAGTGGGACTGCTCTGCAGTGGATTTATTGCTCAAAACTTGCTGACAAGCAGCAAGCCCTCAGCTGGTTTAAAAGCATCCTTCCTCCAACTGAGGGGCAGCTCTGCAGTCTCCTGTCTCCTGAGAGGAGCCAGATTTGAGCTTGTGACCCAGAGGTGAAAAGCTCTGTATCCCATTAGCTGCTCTCTGTGGGATGCTCAGTCTTTCCAACTTTAACTGTTTAAGGTTTGCTGGATTTTCTCTGGCAGCTGCATTTGGCAGCAGTGAGCCATTGATAAGAGCTGAGATCAGACCCATTCCCCTGAGGTTTCCTCCTTCACCTTCTCCACTAGTTTGGTAGTGACGAAATCAGTCTTGCCACGACAGCCATGGTGACATTCCTTGTGGAGACTGACAGGAGTGACATTCCTTGTGGAGGCCTCAGTGCAGTGCAGCTCTGCCAGCTGTCTCTTCTCCATGGAGTGTACACAGCCCATAGAGATTCAGCTTTGGTTTTATCCTTTGAGGAGTGTTTAATAACCGCTTCCAAATCTCTGCACAGTTGGAAAGTGACATCGTCAAGAACAGGTGCAGGCAGCTGAAATTATGTGGTAATGCTTTGTTGTAACAGCGCCGGGAAGAAATAAAGGGGAAAAGTTTTATTTCTTTCAGGGCAGAGTTAGCTGGATGAAATTGAGTTATCCTGGGATGAAATAATCACCCTCCTGGTTTTGGCTCACTTTCTAGCATGAGAAAAATGGGATGTTTTTTTTGGCGAGGAATCAGGAGTCCTATATTCTCATCCCAGGCTTGATATCAGCTGGCTGGATGACACTGGAAAAATCACATGGACCAAATTTTGAGTCAACTTGTTCTAAACCCAGGTGCTTATATCAGCTGCCTGGTTACTTAATGTAAACCCACAGCTCTGCTTTTCATCCTGGACACCCAATGTTCCCAGCTCTGGCTGTGTGGGTAATTAATTGTAAATCCATGCAGGCATTTGGGGCTGAGCCTCTCAGCTCTAGTTTTGCTGGAGGGACCCTCTGGATTGCCAGGAAAATTACTGGGACCTGGAGGCATCTTCTGAAATAATTATTTTATTTCTTAGTTTCTTTCTGGTTACATCTGAGGCAGTAATTCATATGTCATTGCGTTGTTTTGAGGCTTTTAATCAATTAGAGTTGGGTACTGAGAGATCCTGAGCACTGCTGGCTCTGATGGCTATTAATAGCTGAGTATGCAGAACACCTGGTGCCAGAAGGAATCTTAATATTTCAATTGCTTTGAGATCTTTGCTTTGAGATGCTTGTAAAAGTGCCCAGGCTTATTAAGCTCTATCCTAGTGCTGGGAACCCACTGCTCTGTCAGTGGGGATGAGCTGTTTGTGGCAGTGTTCTTTTAGTCACTGTGTTTTTTACTGGTTTCTTCTCTGATCTTTTCCACTGGCTGCTTCATATAAATGTTTTGGTGAACTGTGTGAGTGCTCAAAAGCTTCCCTTGCAACTGTCCACTCTCTTTTTCTGTTTTCCTTTTCTGATATTTCACCTTTTTCCTTTGCTCCCTCAGTGGGGCAAAACTGCAGGCACAGCAATCTCTGTCCTTCAGAGCCAAAGGATTACAGAAGTTAAGACAGCGTAAAAATATACATGGAATGAATAACTCCCATTAGAAAACTGGTTTGTTGACTGAAGGAAAGTAGCTGGGGAGGAAGGGAAGAGAAGAAAAAGATTTACTTAAAACTATTGTTCCCTGTGTGAACAGCTGATGTCTGTGGAGA
This sequence comes from Pitta sordida, assembly GCA_013390025.1. Lineage (NCBI taxonomy): Eukaryota > Metazoa > Chordata > Aves > Passeriformes > Pittidae > Pitta > Pitta sordida. The sequence goes on from WEKX01026311.1 coordinate 2,986, forward strand.
TTCTATACACTCCTTTGCTTAACCACGAGTCAACATCTTTATTGACGATATGGACGAGGGAACTGAGTCCAAAATCAGCAAGTTTGCAGATGATACCAAGCTGGGGGCAAATGTTGAACTGCCAGAGGGTAGGAGGGCCCTACAGAGGGTCATTGACAGACTGGAGAAATGGGCAGACTCCAATAATATGAGATTTAACAAGACTAAGTGCCGGGTTCTTCATTTTGGACATAACAACCCCATGCATCGCTATTGACTGGGGGATGAGTGGCTGGAGAGTGGTGAAATGGAGAGGGATTTAGGAGTAATGATTGACAGGAAACTNTGAGGAGCTCAGTGACATGGTCTGGATGGTGGGAGGCTTGGATGGATGGAGCGTGATCCCTGGGTGGGCGTTGGCTTGGGTGTTGGACTCGATGACCTTTTGGGCCCCTTCCAACACTGAATAACCTGTGAACCTGTGAATCCCCTCTTCAAGGCTTTAATTCCTGTTTGCCACCGGATGGGTCACCTCAGCAGATGGCAGTCTCTTTCCTCCCAGTCAGCACAGGGGCTGTGACTGGAGCTGCAGCGGGTCCTGCCCGTGGCCTCTCTGGGGGACGACATAGAGCATCCCTGGTGCACCGGGATCGGTCAGGATTGCTGCACAGATTTCATGGAAGTAGGTGTGTTCCACCCCAGCGGGCTATAGCTCTCATTAATTGCATCTCATCTCTCCAAGTTAACAGTTGCTATTTTTATTATACCATAAAGTTTGGAAGCAGCAGGGACACGAGGTCCAAGCCCTACCTCACCACAGCAGCTTTACGTGGCTGTTGAGCCTTGGAGCTCCTATTCATCCAAGCAGTGGAAATGGAAGGGATGTCAATCCTGATGTGTTGTCTTTAGCATGGTACGTATTTGTCCAAAAATATGAGAAAAAGCTCCGGGAGGTAAATAAAAAGGGTAAAACCCTAAGGACAAATGACACATGAGTTGTGCTGCTCCGAGTACAGCTTCTCACACAGACAAATGTCCTCATGGAAGAGCAGCTCTTTTTAATTTCATTCGCGATTTGATTATTGCAAAAAAACCCCTGCACTGTTTCTAGTATAACACCAAAAATAATTTACTTTTTATTTTCTTGCTAATAATTAAATATTAAAATTGTATTAAAATATTTTAGGCAGAACTGAAATTTGATATGCGTTTTTTTAAATATTGAAAACTTCCAGTGTTAAATTATTGAATTAGATTTAAAAATTAATTTATGAGACTTTGAAAGAATCCAAAATGTAGTTTGAGGCTGGCTTTTTCTGGTGAAGTATTTTGTCCCCTGGATTTTGACATACTGTACACTGTCAGTGTTACTGCAACACCTGCTTCGAGTTCTTCTCCCTCCTACCTGTCAGTGCATCATTTCATGCTCCACTGAGTGGTGCGAGCAGCAAAACCATCTGTTCATTACTCATGTAGCCATTGTGTGAAATATGAATGGGACATCTCATGTCTGAAAGAGTCATTGTCACTGAGTCCAGCTGCTTTGGCTGTGTTCTGCCTTGAATCCAGAGTCCAATTGCTTCCTTCAGTTGTGCTCAGTCCAGTTGCTTCATTCACTTGTGTTTAGGCGCAGCTTGGTACTATTCAAGCAAATGTCTGTCGCTCAAAATCCTCTGTTTATTCACTTTCTCCCCCTTGAAGTGTCTTTTGGGGTATAGATCCTCGCTGGGACACCAACTGCCATGAGGTCATTCTTTGGTTTCATCCTTGTGGGCACAGATAAAGGAATAATATACACATACTTGTACACTTACAAATGAGAAAAAGAGATGAATTTGTTGTGAATCACAGGAAGTTAATGAATGTTTTAAAGAACCTGTTTTTTTCCCCCCACATTCTCTTTACTGCAGTAACTTCCATCAGAAGTTTTCTTCACCAGGACTAGAGTCCCATCTCTGTCAAAGCTCTTTGTACCATTCCTTGGTTTGGCAGAAGGAATTGTTCCTGGGGAAGCCATCCCTGCCAGCCCTGCACAGATCAGATGGCAATGGCTTCTGAAATAGCAGGTTAATATCCCTGTCTGACAGGATTAAACGCTTAACAGTGATTCTTGCTTTTACAGCTACCGGGGTAAGCGATGCCATGCGCAATGATAAAGATGTGACATTGTTCAGCCTGTCTTCTGCAGAATGATTAAATGACATGCTTAAGTCCTTTGTGGCCTCACAGGTGTGATGGTGCTGAGCGATACGGTGGAATGGAACTACTAAACCATCAGTGAAGAGCAGTGGCTGAGTTGCCTACCTGGAATTTAGTTTGTATGTGCAGAGAATTCTTTGACTAAATTTTAATATAAGATTATACGTTTCTTTTAACATGAGAAGTTGTAGCTGTCTGGCACAAGCCTTTCTCCCTTCAGAGCAAAACGTGTGTTTCTTCAGTCTCTCTGTTGTGTAGCTTTAAGAGATCCCCCTAATGGTAAATCAACCATGATATAACCAGGCAGCCAACTATTTACAGTGGTATAAAATATAACCTGCAGCTTTGCACCCTGTGCGTTTTCCAGACTTGTAGGATGTGAGCAGGTTGGGGTCAGCCCTCGTGCTAAAAAAATGACTCAAAGTTCAGAAACCTGGAAAGCTGCCGGTGTTTGCTTTGCTTAATAAAGCAAACCGTAAGTCAAACATTTAATCACAGCATCCTGGTAACAGGGGCCCTGTTTTAATACAGCTCTTTTATTGGCCTCTTTGTACCTCAGAAATAATGAAGGCGATCCTGGTGGATAAGGTGTTTTCAATGCAGCTCTCATGTGGAACTTTTATTTTCAGATGCGGGCCTCGTATAACAATATGAATCGCCGACGTGAGAGCTGCTCTGGTCTCCGGTGGTTTCTCCAGTAGGGGAATAGCCTGCTGAGTTTATTAATGTTTGTCTAATTTACATCATTAGGGGTGGTTTTTTCAATAGCCTGTCTGTTTGCTGTATTGCCAGTGTGAGTGTCGGGAGTATCTATCTACTCTTACAGAGGCAGCATGTGGACAATTGTCTACCTGACTGAAACTTTACTTCCTTGTTGTAGTGGCAGAACTAACTCAGTTCTTGCAGTTTCTGAGTGAAATTTAACTCTCTCACCGGTACAGCACCGTACAGATTCCCTGAAAAAAAGTCTGCTCGAAGAACTGACTCTCTTCGTGTAAATACATTGCAGAATGTAAGGTTTTGAGGTTATTTGGATTTTGGATAAAAAAGTAACCCTGAAGGAGCCAGCAGTGCTGCATTCTGTGGTCGGCTGTAAGGAAGAAGTTACAGGCAACATTATTTTTCCTAGGTAGGATATTTTTTTCTTCGCTTTGTGTGGACAGCTGCTCACCTGCAGGTAAAAAAACGTTATAGTTTATGGGACTGCCAGCTGGAGCCAATTAAAATCTAATGGACCAGAGTTGGCACTAAAATATCTTATTCTGCCCTAGCCATGTAGAGGTTTCCTTCTGCTGCTTAAATGTAATTTAAAAGGTTTACAGTGTTGTTAAGAAATAAATTTGCTTACCAATTTGCAAACCAAAACATGCTTGAATTTAAAACCTGACACATAAATATTACCATTTGGGGCCTTTAATGAGGTCATTTTTCCAGCGAGCCTGAAGTTGTGGTGAAGGGACTGTCCCTGCCTGACATTAATTCAATCATTATATTCATGGGGCAGATCTAAGCTGCTTTTAAGCATCTTTCCCCTTATTCAAAGATTCATGTGTCCAAAGATTGGCCAATGTGGCCAGTTTTAATCTTGAACTGATAATTTTAAACCCAGAAATGGATTATTCCACACCTGTGTTCTTATCAAGAGGGCAAGAAAAAAAAATCAGATTGAGAGAGCAGTTAAAAAGTGTGAGAAGTAACTGAATTTAGAGATATTTGTATGGAACAGATCCTACGATGCCTGAAAAACTTACTTGGAAGCAGCTCTTCAAAATGCCCAAGGAGGATCACCAAATCTGGGATGCCTCTGGTGTGGTGGTGACCACAAACAGGTGCTGTTGTCACAGTGTTTCCCTGGTTCCTGGGTGACCAGTGTGCTTGTGGATGAACTGCTTTCCACTCCTTTTCCCGCTCCCTTTTCCAGCTGTGTTAATGGAACGCCAGCCTCGGATAGGTTTGTGTTGAGGAGCATTTGCTGTTCCAGCACTCTGAGGTGAGGATGTGGAGCTCAGAGGGTCCTGTCCTCACAGGAATGACACTGCCTGGCCAGGCCTAATTCAGTCTTAATCTGAATTTTTCCCATAGTTTCATTTTCCTTTGAGAACCATTTCTATCTACCTTTGTGAAAATAAGTTAGCAAAAGTACCAGCAATGTCTTAGTGCTGTACCCTGTAGGTAGTTCTCCTTATGGTATATCCGGCTCCCCTCAATACTCAAACCAAGAAGAAATATATAACCTAATTGGGGAATGAATGTAGGCTTTTTTGGCTGCTCTTCAGGCAGGAGATTTATTAGAAGCACTGTAACACTCTAATTCCTAACCTCTCTCCTTTCCCTCAGTTTACAGTAAGTTTCTCCAGTTGCTTCTCTCTGTCTTAGGAGCACTCTTGAAATGGAATCTTTCTATGTACCAGTATTTTAGAGAACTTTGTGCAGGAAAAGGGAAGAGAAACCAGTCCAAACCAGAATATGGCTGATTCACATTAAGAACCATTAAAGCTGTAAAAAAACCCTGGTAAGGATTCTGATGAGTTGGCATTTCTCCTTCCACATCCATAAATTTGTCACTGGTGAAAATGTTTATTCCTTTACAGTTGTATGATTTGTGCTGGACCTTTTGTACAGCGTATGTGGACCTACAGCTCATCCTCAAACAGCAGAAGATGAACTCTTGGCTAACAGATCTCAGTGTTTTAAAAGGGTAACATGCATGATTTAAGCAAGATTCGAGTAAATAGCCTTGGTTCGTCCTTTGCTGTCGGCAAAGCCATCTTAAGTTCATTTCTTGAAAGAAGCTCTGGGCCAAATGTCAGGAAAAATTAAATCAAGCAGTGCTGTAGTCCCACAGGGAAAATGTATTTCAATTGTGAGGTATTCATGGGTATAATGTGTCATCCCCTAGCCTCTGACTGTTGGGGGCACTTACAGGCAATGGGGATTGGTGGTTGCTACTCGTTAAGAAATTTGGCTGTGATAAAACATGACCTGCCAGGGAGAGGGACAGTTTTGTTCATTTTATTTATGAGACTTTCATCAGAATTGGAATGATGTGTGTACGTAGCATAAAATCCTCTGCGGTTACAGCGTCTTTTATTAAAGAACACTGGTTTTGTCTTCCAGCAAGGAGATACCATAATCTTTCAGAGCTTTGGTTTCTGTAGTCTGACAAACAAGCTGGACACAAGCTCCTTATTTTGCTCAGCCACCAACATTTTGCTCTGCAGCTTGTCCTTCCTGAGGGCAAGTGTAAGCAAATCTTCTGTCTTCCCGACAGACGTGGGACAAAGCTGGGCTTGTCGGATCAGTCTGGATGCAAACCTGGAAAGAATTAACTCTACCCTCTGTAGTTCTGTTTTCATAGAGGATTTCTTCTCTTTCCTGACATATTCTAAATAAAACAAACCAGACCCTTCCAGTTCAGGTTGTTCTTTGGTGTGCATACCTGACCCAGGAGCAGGATGGAGGAGGTCACAGCGAGCTGAGATGGAGCCACAAACTGCCCCTCCATGAGACACTCCCCTGCCCAGGTTGTTGTATTAAATCATTCTCCAGCTTTTCTGGGAGCATGAGGTAGTGGTTTTCTTTGTCACCTTTAATTACACATTAACAGGTTAATTTTGTGCCACCAGTATCCATACGCACTGATGTGTAGCTTTGAAGCACCCACGCCATTCTTAGCCTGTTACTTGATTATTGTGAAGCATTTCTGGGGCATGTGGAGCACACAGGTAATTTGTGTAGAGGATCTTTTCAGATGCAAATGGGTGTTTAAATCAGACGCACCTTTGACAGCAGCATCCTTCCAGAATGGCAGGTTTTATCACCTCTTGGATCCTGACGGAACAATGGACCTGCTCCCTCGGCTGGACAAAATCATTGTATTGCTTTGGGCTTTAGGAGCTCCCTGACACTAATGATGTACCCGAGTATTGTTCCTGTGTCTGAGGAGGAGGGCAATGAAGCCACATTTCATAGATTTATTTTAATCATGTGAGAAAGAGAAGGGGCCAGATTCTGCTTCATCTTGTGTCACCCTAAGCCTAAAAGAGGTGAATTGAAAACCCAAAGTCGTTTTCAGCAGAGCACCCGTGTTACTCCGCAGTAACACTTCCCTAGCCAGCAGCCTAAAACCAATGCCAGAAAAAGAATGGATCATAAGGATTCCTGAATAGATTCATTGTGTGCTGACACAATGCACGAGATGTTCGGGGTGAGGAAATAGGTTGAAGAGAGATTCAAATAGGAAAAAACCCTCATGTAGTTAACCAGTTAGAGTCTGCTGTAGGCAGGAGAATGAAGGATGAGTTGTCACCAGACAGATGCATCTGGCCCTTACATGTCTGGCAAAACAGTCCTTTTGGTGAACATTTGATTTTTCATGGCTTATTTGCAAAACAGATCTTTTCACATCAGATTCAGCCGTGTCGCTTTTATGTTTCTTCGTGGATTTGTTGAATTAAGACACCCATCTAAAGGAAGGCAAAGTTTTCCTTGTATCCTTTAGTGTTTGTTCTTCTTCTGTGTCTTAGAAGAATGATGAATTCCTGGAGTTCTGTTAGAAGTGAAGTCCTTCAGGATGCAGTTAACCAAGGCTCCTCACTGGAAAGGAGCTTGGTTCACAGATCAAAGCACATCTTTTGTATCATAGTGAGCACAAGATTTTAATCAAGCTGCCCACATGACCATGAGGAGATGATGGCTTTTCCTGGGGAGCCAAGGCTTATTGTGAATTCATTGAATCTTTCCAAAGTGCCTGTCATTACAGTGGCTTTTCTCTGTTGTACTGCTAGAATTAGTTGTTTCGCTTGAATTTAATACTTTTTCCCAGGTCATTTCAGCAGATAATTTTCATGATGCTGTGCCAACCACAGGTATCTGTTTGAGCTATTTAGGTTTCTAATAAGGTTGTTACATAAACCAGAAGCTACTCAGAGCATGGAAACATGCTCATTGATTAACTTTGTCTATAAATCCTTTATATATTTCTTACCTAAATGCTTTTCTAAATATTGGTACTACCTCTTTAGACCAGTACCTGATGTTCACTGCCCTTGGGTTGAGGAAGCATTCATCCTCATCCTTTCCTGCCCAGATTGTCCTTTATTTTGTTTCCTGACAATTCCACTTTCTTTGATATTGCTGCTTGCAGAATTTTCCTCCATTGATTTGTCTCCTTCCCAGTTACTTCCCTGTTCCTTCCCTGGGACCAATACCCTTCAGAGATGGGAGCTCTCACTCAAGCTGTTTCTAAAGACTTGAGGGATTCTTCTCAGGCCCACATGACTCACAACTTTGAAGTCACTGAGCAAAGGGTCAAGCCCTCCTTCAGTGAATAGATGCTTTCAGCTCCCACATTCAGGGCTAAAACTCCCATTTTTGGAACAGCTGTAGCTTCAAAATGTCGTGAAGCTGCACTGACGCTTCATTTCCTGCAGTGAATCATTTTACTTATGAAAATATAAGAGCCAGGAACATTTAGAAACAAAAAAAAAAGAGAAAGATATCATCATTCTGTGCTCTGAAATGGATTTTTTTTTCTCCCATTGGATAACTTTATCCTATCACAGCAGTAAAATGCAATGATATGGAATAATCATGTGCTCCTAAGCTTCTTCAATTGATCTACTGTTGTGAAAATGTATTCAGTAAATTCACCTGAGTGACTTTGGACAGCGACACACAAGGACATTATGAATAAAAGAAACACTAATTTGGCTGATACAATGGAGTGTTGTGACCACAGGAACATCATTGTCAGCCTCTATTCCAGATCAGAGTAAGTTTGTTGTCAGGAAAATCGGTGTGTGGTTCAGAAGGTGACCTCAACAATCACTTCATGGCCTTTCATATTTTTTCCCTCCCTCTGCTTTCTGGTCTTAAAGTTTTATTTTGCATTGAAAACCAAGCTCTCTTCTTCCTGTTACTGACAGCAGGAAGGTGATTTTACTTATTTATTTTTATTTTTATTTTCATTCAGAGAGAAACCTAATGACAATTTTTCTGGGTGAGCAAACAGCAACAAATAAAGTCTGGGATTCTTGTCTTGATTGGCTTTCTGATACTGCCTGTATTTGAAATACAATTTAGCTTGAAAAATACTCAAAAATACTTAAGGGAGGAGATAGTTGGAAGAAAGAACGTGCCATTATTGGTGATTTGCATCTCTCAGTGACAGCGTTTTGAAGCAGCACTGTCATCCCCAGGCTGTATTGGCAGCGTGAACAATGGAAACAGAAAAATGCAGTGTCATAGATAAAAAGTGTATTCATTAGCATTCCTCTGAGTGTTCATCTTCTGCGTTTGTCAGCCACGGTTGAAAATAGGAGGTGAAAATTGTTTAAATGTTTGTCAGGTGGGGATGTGGGAGCTGGGAGGTGCTGAAATGAGGAGTTATTTCAATACATGAGGTAATATATATGCTTTGTAATGCACACATTTGATATTATTGAGACATTACTGCAGAATTAACAGATTTCAAAAGACACCAGGTAACAGCCAATGAATGTGATATATTGAAAATAAGGGCATCTTGTTATACATACTGCTAGAAGTAATAAATGATTGCTTTTTGTATACATTTATCCTTCAGTGGCATTTGAATGTTTTTCTTGTGTCTTAAAACAACAGAAGAACTGGATGTCAAAGCTCAGGAGCAATGGAAATAGGAGGACAATTAAGGCAATTAATATGGGTGGCAGAGGAGAATGCCCCTTCAAAAATATATCTTTATGTATTTTAATTTCAAGAATATGATTTTAATGGGACTGTAACCTGCCCGATTACAGAGCTGCTTTAACAGAGAGAGGAGCAAACCTTTTGTGCTTCCAGCTTTTGTACTAGGAGGAGTTTGAAAATTTCAACAGAAAGTTTTAAATTTTGTGGGTTTGTAATTTTTTTGATTTTTAAATGTAATTTCCATCTAGATGTCTCCTGCTTTTTGATTTCACTATGAGAGGGTGTTGGAAAAGAAGAAAGAGAAAAAGGAGACCTAAAAGTTTTGTCAAAGTAATTAAACAAAATCTTCACACATCCCTTCCAAAACTCCTGGGTGTTTCCCCCCTATTTTTAATTATGGAGAAGTCAATTTTTGTCTACAAACACAAACTCTGAAAAAAAAAAAAGTACTAGTTGTATTTGTTAAATTATTATGGTAGAAATGAGAACATCTGGGCTGTTTGTGGTATGGTGTGACAACGATAATTACCCTCACAGGGAATAATTCTGAGAGTAGAGGGATCTTCAGTCCAGGTGTCAAAGACACGGCAAGATCAAGTGGCTGGAAACTGTTGCTAGAAAAAGTCCAGCAGAAGGTAAAGGCAGAGTTTTTTAACTTTGTGTGTGTGAATGTTCTCTGGAGGAACTTCTCCTCAGGGAGTGCTGCCCCATCTCCATCACTTGATGTCTGACATTGGTAGGAAGGCTTTCTAAAAGAGGGGCTGGGAGGAAGGATTTGTTTGTTCCATTCTACCAGAGTCAGATGAGATATCACAGCAGTCCTGCTGGTCAAAGTCAGAATCTACAAAACACGTTTTTGTGCAGCTTTTTGTGAATCTCTTCTCTGTGGCTGTGATGTTCATCCTACACGCTGAGCCAGAGGAACCAGAAACGTTGCAGGGCAAGGCTGCTGTGACCCTTTGGAGGGGACGGTCCTGACGACCTGTGTGATCCAGTTCAGCACACGGGGCACTCAGGGCTGCTGTGTCCTCTGTGAACCACTTGACAGCTGTGTGTGTTGGCTTGAAAATGCATCCAGCTGGGACACCCTCACCACTTCTCTGCATGTGCTTCTCTCTGCTTTATTCTGATTCCCACCTCATCCCCAACCAGCTGGCAAACAAGCAGCAGTGTCCTGATGGCCCCTCTCTCATGTGCACACTGTATGGCTCATGGTGCTTCTTGAGGAAACTTCAATTTTTGAGTCTTCCAAAGCTTTCACCAAGGATGCTAATTGCAAAGCCAGGGAGAGGAGAGAACAGCCTCTTCTGAGCTGAGGTCAGTGGTGGAGGAGGAACATTTTTCACCCGGTTTTAGTCTTGCGTGTAGTTAGATGTGGTGCCACCAGCACTTCTGTCCCTACAGAAATGTGCTCGAAGGTCACATCCTGTAATTTCAGGCAAAGAGTAGTTGGAAGAATCAGGCTCAGCTGCCATGGTTAGTTAGTGAGTTGTTAACAGCATGAAAATAAAGATATTGAGCATCCCCTGAGGAAAAGGGCTGTAGGATGTGAGCAGGAAGGTTTTACTTCAAGCATATGAATTTTGCTCACTTTTCCTTGGCTCTCTATCATTTTGGATGCAGTGACAAGAGCCAGGGTAGTATCACAGATTTGAAGACTTAGGATACATAGTTCCCACTCATTAAACAACATGGTTATTTAATGATGGCTGTCCAGAGGATGAAGAGAAGTAATTTTAGGTTCACCCTGTAAAGCAGGGAGACTGAGACAATATTTGACCAAGACAATCATGTTTTCACTGAAATACCAACATTTGATATACTTTCTCCATCTGTCTCTGTCCAGATTCAACTGTTTGTGAGGTAAATTTAATCTCTCTGTTGCATCATTAGATTCAAAAGCTCGTCAGCATTCCCATCCTGACGTGTTGCAAAAGTCTTTGTAACTCATCTGTGGACTAGTGAAATTTGGACTTAAATGTGAGTAGTTTTCCCCCCTGCTGCTTATGGGTAATTAAAATAAATTGGTATGGAATGCGTTTTTAAGTTTGAGGAAGACGTAATGTTTAGAGAGGGAATTGCTTAGGAGATTGTTTCTTCGCTGAGATAAAGCCTGCCTCATTAGTGCAGGCTGCACTTACTGTTAATTAGTCCATGCAAAACAAAGCAAGGAGATTGCCCGAATTTTTTCCTAAATCTCACCTTTTTAGAACTGGTGTTATTCCAGCTTCCATTCCAGAATTACTTTAGATTTACACTTAATGAGTGTAATAACGCTCTCCAAATCCAATGTGCTCCTCGCTTGGTAAAACCTGAACTCTCTGAACCTGAACAAGGGCACAGCTCATTTCCCCACGAGTGTTTTGGACACCAGGAATGAGTAGAGCAGAGCTAAAGGACATGAAGACAAACAAATAGGATAATTTAAAACGTTTTGAAGTAAGTTGCTTCCTGCACTAAATATATCTGGGAGAGATCTGTGGTGTGCTGAGGTTCTGGTGTGAAGGGTTTGAGTAAAAAGGAACAATCATTATGTATCTGCTGTCATTGTCTCTGTGTTTGGTCAGTGTTAGTTTGGCAGTAAGGGGTTAATAATTAATTAATAATTTCGTAGTTTAGGCCTGCCTTGTGCTGTGTATCTTTTTCAGTCAAATGAGTGGCATCTCTGAATGATATTTAACAGGCAAGCTCTGTGAAAGAAGATGCCTCCTTAAAGCTGGAAGCAGCGAAGCAGAAATGGAGAAATTTTAATCCGTGGCCTCCTGGTGAGAGCAGTTGTCATTAGAATAGTTCAATTCAATGTGGCTCAAATAAAGATAGAGATTTTATGCAATAGTTACGGGGGGTCTCTGCTGCTCCTGCTCTGAGTATTTACAGCTAAAGACCTTTTATTTTAGATGCCAAATACAGGAACTGTGCATATGATGTGTACAAGTGACCAGTGTCTGATATCTAAGTCACTCAAATACAGCTTGTGTGTGAGGAACAGACTGATGCCCGAACCCCCAAAGCTGTATCTTAGTTTCATACTTGAATTGTTTGCCCTGTTTATCTTGAAGGCTGACATATCTTCGTCATCAGTATCTCTGTAGTACCAAAATATAATCGATAACAAATTCCAACTCAATTTGTGGAACTTGACTGTATTTCTTGGTTTTGCCACTTTGGGTGAGCCAAAGCAGAACTGGACTCAGTGCAGCATCAGAGGTGCCAGATGTCACTGTCAAAATCTTTCTTGCACATCCATGAGAGGTTTGAAAGAGCTCAGAAACCAACACTTGGTAGAGGACTTGTCAACGAGGCAGCGAGGGGAAGCTGCTGCTTTCTTTGTGTGCACTTATAATTTATCCTGTGTCACTCACTGCTATCAGTAGGAGGTGACATTTATTTTGCATTTAATGTGACTGAGCAACTTTGTTCAGCTTTAGTCAGCTTTTCCCAGGCATCTTCTTTCTAAATGTGTGCTCCCTGTTTGTGGCAAATGCCAGGCAGAAGATGTCCGTGTGGCAGATGTTTCTTCTGCTGGTGGGCTCAGCTCCTGAGCTTTTGTGTGTATCAGAGATCTAAACTTGGATCTGGCTTGGCAAAGAGCCAGTGTTTGAGGAATAAAACTCACACTTCCAAGGGCTGCAACACAGGTTAGATGCCATTTGGAGTTTTCTTCGTCTCATCCTTTCTAAAATGTCCAGATTTAGGTCCAGACCGTGTTTCTTGCAGAACTCCAGCGACTTCAAAGTCATTCTGCTGGCAAAAGTTTCTCAGCTTGGGTTGAAGGTACTGATGTGGTGGAACCTGCTGGGGGGTTTGAGAACTCGTGGGGTGTTCTACCAAAATGCTGTTGTTCATTAGAAAGGGGAAGAGTTAAAAGCAAACCCTAGGAAAAGTATGTGTAATGTTTTTAAAAGACTAAATTTTTAAAATGGGTATATGTTATTGTGCTTTCCCAATGTGAAAAAACAGCAGGCAGCATCCAGAACAGCCCATTTTACTACTTTTTTACAGTAAAATTACATTTTATCTATTTAATGTTTTTGTAATTATTCCTATCTGCTTGCAAAAATCAATCCTTTTTGCACTGTGAGCTTTGTTAATACTTTAATTGCTCTCAGATTTTTATACCACAGCTTCTGCTTGCTAACATTTCATTGAATTGGTTTTAAGGCAAATTAAATCTACCTTTTTGAGAGCAGTTTTGCATTTTTAGTTAATCACCTTTGACTTTAGAGCAGGAACTGTCTGAACACTGCTTCTTGCTCTACATGTTTAGTTAATTTCCTTTCTTATTATAAAACCACTTTCTGTAATAGGATTGGCATTTATTTCAACATTACCGAAGTGTTCTGCATCATTATCAAAGTCACCACCTGGAGTGCTGTAAGCAATGCACACACATGGAATAAAACTCTGCTCTTTATTGCAGATTCTCCAGTGCAAAGTAGCTGCACGTCAGTTCACAATCACTGCTGGCTTCAGTGGGGCTGCTCAAGATTTATGTGTATGTAATTGAGAGCAAAATGCAGCTTCGTGTGTACATCCAATAATGCAGCAGCGCTGCAGGAGAAGTAAATCTCAGCTTTATTGCTGTGTAATAAATTATCTGGTAAGCACTACAATTAAACTACAGACCAGTTCATTAGGTCCAGGCATCACTAAATTGGTTCTATTCGAGGCAAGGTAGTTGCAGGATGCGAGTGTCTGATTGTGAATATTATTGCTGTGACAGCAACAGTTAATTCAAATAGTGGTGGAACTTTAATAGATGAGGTTGTGTGACAGAATTAGCAAGAGCAGATTTGCTGAATAATTGGTTCTTTCTTGGTACAGTAAGTCATTGATTTCTATTCTCTTCTCCTTACTCCTGCCTCTTGCAGTTGTAATCATCAATCTGATCATACGTGCAGTGTCCTGAGACTTCAGCTCCAGCTGGAGCAACAGTTTGGTGCCTGTTGGAGCAGAACAACCCAAATGCAGCGGGTGTGTGGTGCCAGGGTGTGCAGTGAAGGGGGCAGGAACAGCCATGGCACTGCAGCCAGAGCTGGGGCAGGGCAGGGGTTCTGCTGCAAGGCTCCTCTGCCTCATCCCTGGAGGTGTTTAAGGTCAGACTGGATGAGGAGCTCAGTGACATGGCCTGGATGGTGGGGAGTTGGACTGGATGGTCCTGTGGGTAGTGCCATGGTTCAGACAATGGGTTGGTGTTGGGTTACAGGTTGGACTTGATGATCTCCAAGGTCTCTCCAACCTTGCTAATACTGTGATACTCCTCTATTTGCACATCCAGGAGCCACTGCAGTGTGTGTTGCATATGGGAATGCACACATCTGTGAGAGTGCACGTGCCACAGTGTTTGCAGAGCTGTAACGTCACAGTTACTCAGCAAATGTAGCATCATCTCATACATAATCATGTTTAATGCACTTTTTAACAGCACCAGGCTGTGTGTTGTGCTGCCAGATTCAAACTGAGAGCAGTTGTTGCAATAGCCATTCTAAGGAGAAATGGGAGACATGAACTAAACCACTGGAGGCAGGTGGTTAAAACGTGGCTGGATAGGCAGGTGTCTCACTGCAGACTCTGCATTAGGATAAATCAATTTCCTCATAGATTTCATTTTTCTTATCGTTTCTGAGGAAGTTTAGAGTCGGAGCTATATTTAGTACCTCAAGGGCCCTGCTTTGATTTTGTTTTCACACGCTGGAGGCTTTGGTTGGAGCTGCGTGTTAAGTTGCCATCACTGCGAGGAGGTGTGACATGGATTCCTCAGGACCGGGATGGAGTGACAGCTCCCTGCTGCTGCTGCTGCTGCCACCGCACTTAGGGCACTCCTCTCACATGCAGATTCTGCTTGGTAATACCCAACAACTGCATGCAACAGCTCAGAAATTTGGGACATCCACTTTACACGCCCTGACAGTGCTGAAACAAGGCTCCTGAATCATTTATAAAAATAACCATAGTTCTCTGTGCACTGGAGTGATAGGTACAGGCTGTGCAAGGACAGAGAAAACTTTCCTTTTCCGTGTGCTCTGTGTCATATCCTCACCAGATTACATGTTCTGGAATCATGGATGGTTCCACATGGATTCTAGAATTCCTCTAATTTTGGTTCTAATTTCAGCTGCAATTCATCATTATGGCCCTCGTCTTATAGAGACACAAGATTAGGTACAACACATTAACAGCTCAAAACCTCGTTTAAAAAGCATAAAATCTGAAGACTTTCTAAATCTGTAACTTTATGCCTCGATTCTGAGAAGAATTAGGCATACATTAGTTATATATGTTGTGTTATGTTATATTCCTGTCCACCTGAGTGTGATTTTTAAATTACAATGATTTTTTGTTTCATAATAATTTGTAATAGACCAAAGACAACGTGGTTCTTGTGGAACAATAACAGATGTAAGTTTACTAACAAGTAACTCTGACACCAATCACTTTGTCACTTTTTAGTGTCTCATGAATGCTTGTGGAGCAGAAATCCACAGACTCCTGTAAAAATACAACTTTCCTGGTTTATTCACAGGTATATCAATTTAAAACTGTAGATTTCCTGTCCTTAAGACACATAAAATCAAGTAGAAGTAGTAAGCTGGAATGATGTTTTTTTATTAGCAAATTAACAGAGATGGAATCTTTACCGTCATGTGGTTCAGTATTTTTTATTAAGGTACTTAAATTGGCAAACTTGGTCATGATCACACAATTAATGAGATTACATTGGATACAAATTTCCTTTAATTGTTGCTGTCACTGTGTTCGTAGATGCTGGAGTAACATCTGTGTACCGTGTTAGTTCCAAAGGGCACCTCTGCCATGGAACCCATTAACGAGCACCCAGAGTTGGGACAGGTCTTAGAATAAGGCAGAATTGTGTGTTTAAAATGGAAACATTTCTGTGATACTGTAATGATCTGTAAATATTAGGCCTGAGACAGTAGCTCATTAATGCAAACCACGTTGTCTCATGAGCCCAGCCTGGCTAAAGGAGAGGGTTTGATTTTATTATTTTTTATTTATTTTTTTCTTTCTAGTTGTCACTTTCTTCCTTCAATTATTGGGCAGAAACATCAGACTGAGCAACAACTTCATTGTAACTTTTCCAGAGGTGAATATAATATCCACATAAACAATATAACACATTTCTTACTCTTAAGCTAGCAAATAAGGAAGAGATGACATACAATTAAAGAACCATCATCACCATGAGCAGCTCTCTTGCATTTTCCATCTGCAGAGTTTTTGTTTACTTTTCAGTTTGCATTAGTTACCAAGTTGCATAAAAAGACCTTCTTGTAGCCAAGGTAAAATTACCATGAAATTTCAGTGTACAGACTTTCCTGCATTGCATCTTGCGTCCATTGATATTGCCAAATTCAGTTGTGTGAAGTACATGGCGTGGCAATTTTACTTCTGACTTCAGTGATGACAGAATTATGTGCCTACTCTACCTGCTTTTAACAGCTCAGTTCCCCAGTTGTTTTAAATTTGGATGCACTTGTCCCTGACAAATGTACTTTGCTTAATAAAGTTCCTTCTGCACTTGGTTCTTGTCCATATCCCATGGCCAGTGTGACCTCTCTATTAAGAAATTACAGAATTCCAGGTGATTTCACCTGACCTAACTTCCCATGGCAGTTCCTTCATATTCTCACTTTTACTATTTGATAACCTTTTCGTCTTCCTTGAGCAAAGACTGAAATGTTTCAAGTCTTAAAGGAAATTCAGTGTAAAGGGATTTGAAAAAGGTCTCTTCTTGAACATCCCATTATCTAAAGAACACACAGAGGGTACCATGAGGCTTCATATGAGAGTAATTGAGTGGAAGGAGTATTTTAATGATGACATTTCTGCTCTATAAGAAGCTGAGCTGAGAATCACCTTGCATTGAATACTTCAGTACGTGTAGGTACTCACAGAAAGGACGGGACTTGTCTGTCCCCTTGTCTGCCCCCTTGTCATTCTCTCCTTCATTCTCTGCCATTCTTCTCCTTTAGGTCTTCCCACGCAGAGCAGCTGCCCTGGGCCAGCTCCTGCTGAGCCAGGCTGATGGGAGAGGGCAGATTTGTGTTGCTTTTGTAGGTGGATATTGGACATAAAACCAGAACAGAGCCTGAGCTCTTCTGGGGAGGGTGGAATGGTGTTCTGGGACAATGCAATTCCATCTGTGCTGGCATCCGAGAGGAACAGTTATTAGAGCAGGACCCAGAGCATCACACCTGCAGTCCAGGCTCCGTGGGATCAGTAATTACATGTTAATTAACAAGTCTGGAATGAGTGAGAGTTTGCATGTCAGCAGATAATCTGCATAGTGACTAATAAACTGCAGAATGTTTTCAATTAGCAGGCTTGAAAAGGAAATCCCAGTGAGTGTTTTGCTTGGGTGGGAAAGGATGGAATGAATGCACTCTGTTGTTAGTGCCCTCCAAGCAGGAAAGTGGCAGATTTAAAAACTGCACCGTAAAGATTAAGATCTGAGAACACACGTGCTTAAGTTACTCGCTGCTGCTGTGCATTGATGGAATCATACAAAGTAAACTTCAGTGAAATGAAATTCCTCACTTGATTAAAGAAGAGTAAACACGGAAAAAAAAATCCATTCTTGCATAGGTTATTTAAGGCTTTAAGGTCTAAAATGTATTGCAACTTTTTAAATGGAGTAAAGGAGGGACAACCCCAGAACCTGTTCACTTGGGATGGAAACAGATGTGACATTCTTTCCTTGGCCCAGATTCTGAGAATCATTGACTACACTCCCCCTTCTGTCAGGGTTAGATTCCCTCCATTATATGTTTACAGAGTAATGTAAGGAGAAGTCATTTCTCAGTGACCTGCTTGTCTACTCTGACTTGACTTTGTTCCTGTTCTGTCCATGTTTACACTCACCGGCAACATTCGGAAAGGTAATTTCCAAAAGTGTTTGAGCAATTTTACAGGTTTTTTCCCCCCCTTTCAGATGACATTACAAGGGCAGGCCATCTGGGACCCTGCTTTTTAATTAGCTGCAAGTAAGAAAAGCTTATACAAGGGAAGAATAATGAAAAATTTGCTTGAGATATTACAATTGACTATAAAACTTTTGCATTAGATTGGACAACTTAAGAGCTTTAAGATATCTATATATATATCTATCTATATCTCTCTATCTATATATATATATGCACCTACTTTTGAACAACTTTCAAGGACTGTAGGTGGATCAGAACCAGTTAAATTAACCTAAGGGAACGGTTCTCAAGTCACTTCTCAATAAATGAGCTGTATTCAAAATTTAAGTGAGTCAGGGGATGTACACTGTGCTGGCCATGGTGTATTGAGATACACTCAAAACATGAGTGACTTTTCAGCCTTGTGACTGTCCAGAATTACCTGTTCCTGCCTCCACGTTGTGCAGCTGCTTTAAATGTCTTGCCTCAGCGAGGATGTTTTTGGGGAAAAAAAAGGCTGATACAGATGTGCTTTGTCCACTCCTCTTCTGCACGGCTCAGTCGCGGCTCTTCCCAAGCAGGGTTGGAGCTGAGCAACAGGAACAGGAGTAAAACCTCCACTCCTCTGCTATTACCACATCATATATCTCTGATAATGAACATTTTGCAGCAAGAGGGTTTTTTATTCTCTTGGAACAGATGCAGCTTGGATATGAATAATGTCAACAGTTGTAGTAGCTTTTCTTCTTCATAATCATCGGTCTTCGGGCTGGCAGTGAGCTGTTGGCATGTCTGAAGCAGAGAACAGAGAATCCCTCCTTTACACCCTGGGAGGGATTACCCCATCTTGGTTGGACTATGGTTGGTTGGACAAGTCCATGTGTTGGCCTTGATGACCTCTATGGTCTTGATGACCTCTATGGTCTTTTCCAACGTTACTGATTCTGTGATTCCGTGATTCTGTGATCTTACCCCATGGAAACCACTTGTGTTCATGGCATGAGTTGCCCTGTACGGACCTTCTGCCAACATCCATTTCCCTCCCTTGTCCCCCATCCCTCAGACTGTGGCTGCTGCCACACATACCTAGGGAAGCCAATGCTCATGCCAAGGTGCCAGATCATTTCCACTTGGTGAGAAGTCCAGATGTCCTACAAAACCAACTAAGCCCCCCCAAAAGCTGCTGTCCTTAATTAATCTCTCTGTAATTTCTGTCTTGTCCTGGCTCCACAATGACTCCCTCTGTGTGCCGTTTGCAGGGGCTGCTGGAAATGGTGTAGCCCAAATCCTGCCCTGCTGTGTGACAGTGCATTATTCCAGCCAGGCAGGGGGGCCATGCTGAACCTGCTGCGTTTTTAACTAGACACTTTGCTGTTGAAAGTACAGGGTTTGGTCTGTTTAATTATTTGTTAGCCACAAGAATCTGAGGACTCACGAACCGTCTCTTTTGAGGAATGCAGTGATTTCATCAGATAAATGTTTAAAGCGGGGCTAAGATAGCAGCCAGCCACAGCAGAAAAATATTTTTCCTTTGAGATAACCTCTTAAATGTATACATATTTAAAACCATTTTATCTTCTCTAATTCTAAGCACCCCTTCTGTCAGCAGCAGACAAAATTAAAAAGAGAAAACCCTCAATGGATGCCTTTCTTTCTTTTTTTTTCCCCTGTGAAATGTGTCAGATGATAAGCAAAATGTAACTGAGTATTTGTTCTACTTTTTATGTGCCCTGCAAACTGTGGAAGGCAGGAAGGGATAGATAGAGCAGCAACAGCCTGATAAGCCTGGCTTTTCCCTTTTTGCTGGCTCTGTTTATACTTCCTTTGAGCAAACTGGGCTGGAGACCAAATGTCTTTACTCATCTGGGAGGTTTCAGAGCTGCTGGGAATAAACTGGTGCGAAAAGCAACTCCTTGATGACAAGATTTCTAGGTAAATGTTACCCTTGCAATATGCACCATTTCCCCTCCATCTCCTCCACGGCACATTCTGTTCTAGCAGTGCCTAACAAACAATAATAGCAAAAATAAGGCATAGTTTTTTTACACTGGTTATTTTCTGTCATCTTACTGAAAAGGACACATAATGGAACGAATCTGGCTTCCCATCTGTTGCTAGGTGCAGTTGAAAGTGGCAGTTCTGACCTATAAAGATTGGGCTGGTTTGCGTCATGCTTACCCCTAGAGACAGCCTCTCCCCTTTAATTTCTGCGTGTCTCCATTTTCCATCTGTGAAAAATCAGGATAACACCACTCCTCTACTTCACAGGGATTTCACAAGGACACATTTATTAGCAGGCACGAAGTGTGGGCTCTGTGTTAGACATCACACAGATATCTGTGTCTGAAAACTTGCTGCCACCCTCAGTCCCACGGAACACAAGTTGGTTGACCTTCGCCATGCGACGGAAGGGGATTGAGTGTCCTGGGCTGTACCACAGAGTGCCAGCTCTGAATCCTGCCATTTTCAAACACATACTTCATGGGATACTTGCAAGTCATTCAGCTGAATGTGGTGTTTCACAGGCTCACAGGCCATTCCGAGTTGGAAGGGACCCTCAGGGTCATCCAGTCCAACTCCCCACCATCCAGACCATGTCACTGAGCTCCTCATCCAGTCTGACCTTAAACACCTCCAGGGATGGCGACTCCACCACCTCCCTGGGCAGACCATTCCAATGAGGGATCACTCTCCCATTAAATAGATTGAGACATCACAGGGGTATAAAATTAAATGTTGCATTTTTGGGGTTCTAAATAAAATAAAGGCCAGGGGTGACCACAGACTGTTGGATTGGAGAAGGTGTGTGTAAGACACTCACCTGAGAATGGTTTCCTCAGAGCCTGTGTCTCCAGAGCTGTGGTTGCCTGTCTGTAGCTCCATAAATCAGCAGTTCTCAGGTGCATTTTTGCAGTCACATGCAGGTCAGGTTGAAGCAGGTCAAAATGCCTGTTTGAAGAAAGACATCTCCAGGGCATGTTGGTTGATCAAAGCAATAATTTAGGCTTGTAGTAAATTATGGACTTAGTCCTACAAGGGTTCAGGGAATGGGTGGGGGCTCTTTGAGGAGCCATGGCCTTACAGCAGCAATCCTTCAGTCCAGACTTAGGGTATTTCATGCCTCTCCTATTTCCAATGTGATTGTTGGAATGACAAAACTCAAGCTCAGCAGTGGTAGTAGTTCTTTTTCCCATAATCTTTGTAACAGTAATGAAAATTGACCTTGTTTAATAAGATACTGTCCTCTTCAAACTCCATCACATTGTGTGCATGTGTACATAGGCTTTGCAGAATATGCAGACTGTTCTTCAGAGAACTCTACCAGCTAAAAAATAATAATATCAAGCTGCCTCTCTACCTGACTAACTCACCTTAATTCCATTCTTTGTGATAAATGTGGGATTTTGTCCTTTTCAGGTCTTTCTACCCTGTTAGAAATCTGGGAGAATTTAAACTAAACAGATAAAAGGAAACTGCAGCAGAGCTTTCTTCAGCCTGTGTTTAGCAACGTGTTTACTGCAAATAAGTGGTAAATTAAAATTTTGCTTGAAGTGTGTTCAGTTCTGTTAAATAAACAAAACAGAAGCTCCTTCATTTGAGCATCCAAGCCACAGGTTTGAGGTTTGGCAGTGACACAGCCTCTGAGAACTGGAAAAGAGTATCAGGGGAAGACAGAGACAGGGCCTCATCCTGCAAGGCTTTACTGATTTGATGGCTCTTCTTATTTCCTTGGAGCATGTTTGCCTGCAGCACTGCATTCCAGCGGCAAGGCTCTTCATTCTGCTCAGGGGATGGATGGGGTCAGGAGGAGGTGACGTCTCCCCGTGTATCAAGGAGCCTGCAGGTCCTGCATGGCCATGGGAGCCATCTCACAGCACCTCGTTAGCATGGGATGATGGCTTTATTGGGGGAGCGAGTCATAAAAAAGCTTCCTTTGGTTAAAAACGAGCAGTTTGGTTTCAGTGCGATGACAGCCCGATAGTGAGGATGGAATTTTTGTGTTCCAGCTGGTTTTGTGTGTGGGTGTGCAGGCGGTTGAAGGGAGCTGGAGACACACACGCCTAGAAAGCAGCTGCTGCAGGGGGTGAAATCAAAACGAAGAAAACCTGCTGTGATTTCTTTATTTTTATTTTTTAAGCTTCTGAAGTTTTCACTCTCCTGTCGGTTCAATGGGCATCTCTTTGAGGAGCAAACCCCGTGTGTGGAAGTCCTGGCTCTGATTCTCACTGAGAAATGGTCATTTGCAACTGTGGATGAGCAAACTACCCAGGATGAAGGCATCAGATGTGCCAGTTGCAAAGCAAACATTTAATTAACATGTTGCACAGTTCTGTATCCTGTCACGACAAATACAGTAATGACAACTCGTGAAATACAGTTTGCAGAAAGCTTCAGTGTTACCTGTTCTAGTGGAAACGCCTATCCTGGGAAAACGTGCTCAAAAGGCTCCCACGGAACATAATATCATAAAATCCACGCTCACCTTTCATGTGAACATCCTGACGTGCCTTTCAGGTGGAGAAACTGGAGCCCGGGTTAATGACTGCCTATTACAATGTATTTATTTCATCTTCCTTTTGTGTCTGGTTACCCAGGAAGGCCAAGCTTGGCTTTTGTTAATGGTTCACACCACAGCAGTGCCCCTGCCCTGCTCCAGAGGCCCTCCTGCAGTGTCCATACATGTAATGCACATCAGCAGATGGGGGACAGGGGACAGAGACTGGCGATGACATGAGACTGGTTTTCATCACTTGTATCATAGCGATGTCCACAGAGAAGCAGCCACGCATCTGCTGACGACAGGAGCAGCATCCTTGTCCAATGGAGCAGCGCAGTCCATGGGCGGTTTGGTTATTCCCGTGCTGGCCGCCGGCAGAGGGAGCCGGGGGATGCTGCAGAGCTCGGGGACACCGCCGTGCGACATGTCACACCACCCAGCGGGGCAGGTGTCCCCGAGCCGCCAGCAGGTGGATTTGGTTCTGCAGCGCGGACGGTGTGATGAACTCGCTTGGGAGTTGGACTCGATGATCCTGTGGGTCCCTTCCAACTCAGAATAACCTGTGAATGTACAACTAATGTACAGACATTCTACCTGCAAGGGAGGAACTAATTTCAAAGAGGTGTTTGGTGCTGTGGGCAGTCAGCAAATGAATTGATCATCTCTGTGAACCCACATTCTCATGTGAGACACTGTGACCCCGGGGTCATGGCCCCATCCTCTGCTCTATATTTTATATATTTATAAATGTATTCCTATATAAACATTTCTATAAAAATTATCACGTTATCCCATAATGAATAATATAATTTCCACCCTTAAAGCCTGTGATGACCTCATCGTGTCCTTCTATGAAATACTGATCTTTTAAATGGTGCCCATTGTCACTTCTCATAAGGACTGCAGGAGGAACTTCAAATTGCCACTGAGAATATTGAACTTTAGAGCAAACAGATCCGTTATGGTCACTCTGGGGTGCTTTGGTGCCTTTGTATTCTTCACGTCAAAGTGCTATTTACTCTTGGTGCTGTTGACCTAATTTTAATCCCAGCTAATGTCTTGCAGCCATTGGATGGAATATATTGAGTAGAATAATAAATCCAGTCTTACAGAATGATGCTAAAAGAGCAGTTTAAAAAGGTCAAAGATGGAATTTATTTTCTCTGCGTTGCTGGAACTCCTGTGTTGGAGTGTTTAGAAACTTGATCTGCCTCTGTAGCAAGTGAATAAATCAGAGAGAAGCTCGAGCCTTATATTGGCAATTCCTGAGCAGCTTCTCCTCGCTGGTAAATCAGTGAGAGGTAAAAGATGTTAAATGTCTCCAGCTATTTGTGGATGTAGAACAGAGCTAAGCAGGATAGAATAGAATCCATCCATGAATAAAACTTTTAGTTTTACCTGATCTTCTCTTGAGGAGAAGGAGAAATATTTATTATTCTAAATATTGCATTTTTAATGGAATCTTAAAAAAGGTATCAGAAATACTTCATCTGCACAAATTCTTAGTAAAGATTTGTTCTTTATTTCTTAACTATTATTTCTGCATCTCAACATTCGGAAACAAAATAAGCCTTCTCATAATCTCTATAGTTGTTTTTTTTTAAAGACAAAATTATTTTCCTTGCTGCTCAGCAGAAAGGGCCGTTTGCAACAGGTCAACAGCATTTCCAGCAGAACTTTGCCAGATGTGTAGTAAGGCCTTCGTTTCACTTTGGGAGGGTGACTGTTTTAAAGTGCCTTTTAAAATTTGGGATATTTTGATATTCAAAAAATAGCTTTAAAAATTCCCAGTCAGGATTGATACCTTTAATGAATACATTTTAACTTAAATAGGGTTAAAATAGGAATTTATTTTTTTAAATTGAAGGTAAGAGGAACAGCTCATACCTGCTTTATAGGTTATTTGAAAATACCCAAGGTCTGGAGTAACTCTGTTCAGCTGGGCTATTCCAGACTTGTGGGGTAAAGGAGGTCCTGGTCTGTCCATGTGGGTTGTGAATTGTGGCCTCCTGTTTGATTCATGTGCTTTGTTCTCATTATCCTTAATGGATGTTGCACACACAGGAGAATAGGCCCTATTAGGGACTGGCTAAGGAGTGAAATGAAAATGATAATCGCTTTGCCTTGGATGAGGTATTGTATTTATTCTATGGGATTTTAAAGGCTATTTTAGTGTTTAAATTACCTGGTGCATTAGAGGATGGTTTGGATAGGCTTTGGTTGATTGGCAGTGGTGGGTATGTTTGAGAAAATGATTATCCGCATTGGGACTTCACTTTTGCTGTGAATTACGTTATTTTGGGAGACGTAAATTGCAGTCTCTCCCAGGAGAAAGAAACAGTGTGCTGCTTATTTGATTTTTAGCAATAATTAAAATGATGGGTTAAATTAGGCTCAGGTATTGGCATGAAACAGGACAGACCTTTCTGTCTGCGTGGGGGAGTTCAGAGCCCTCGAGAAAGCCGTGCTATTCTTTGTAATAAAATAAACTGCGCCTTATGGTCTGTATCCTAGAAATCACTCTGCCCCACGGATATCGGCGTGTTAGAAGGCCAAGGAGCCTGGCAGGGAGACAGGGAGGGAGAGCTGCTCACTGAGATGGAGGGTGGATGGATGCACTCCAAATGGGAATTAAACTAATTGAAGTGGATTGGAGCCGTTGCCTTGCCTTACGCTGAGCTGACACAGGACTGTAATTTTGAATGCTGTCAGTCCTTTCATTTTCATCCCTTGCCATGCAGATCAGATGAGGCTGTGCCCACAGAAGGGCTTTGAGGGGGGATTCTCTGCCAGCAGCACAGCACAGAGATCTGCGGATTACATCTCACTTCTCAGATCACCGGGCTTTGGGGGAAGGACTGTAGGAGGCAACAAGGTTAAAAGAAAAATCTTTGGGTCTCCTTGTTGTTTGGACTTCGTGGCTTCCTACCAACCACCTCAATTTACTTAAGGTTGTTTTTTTTCTCCCCTGGAGAAGAGAAATAACAAGAAAAGTAAAGTGAGTTTGTTACAGCTGATGGGAAGCAAATTGAGTGCAGTGGAGTGGATGGTCTTTATTGAGGACTAGGTGGCAATGTCACATATCACCCTGTGTGCAGAACCTGGCAAGTGTAAAGATCCTCTTTCCTTCCTAAGCTGAGCAGGGGACGTCAGGCGAGAGAGATGGAGAGAATGTGTGGGGACTCAGAGAGTTCTTTGGTGTCTGTAATTGAGGAGAATCTGAAATACACTGTTAATCTCCATGGGACAGCAAGGGAAGTTTTACCAGTCAGTTGGCAGCTTTGTTAAGAGAAGGAAAAAGACTTAAGTGTGAGGGCTATCAGAGCATGTTTATATGTTTGTAATGGGCTTGGTGTGTGTCTGTGCATCCTGAAATGCTCCAAGCACAAGGTGTTTGTCTGAAGTACAGGTCTGGGATTTGGAATAGCATTCACATGATTTCCTAAAGTCCAGCAAAATCATTATCAGGGACCTGTGGAATTAAGCTTTAAATTAGTTTCTGTTGTACAGCATTGTCTGCAGATGCTCTGTGTGTAATGTGAAAATGGAAATGCTCTGCAATTTAACCATGCCACTTCATAATGAGGTCATCCAGTGCTTTGAGACCGCTTGTTATTCACATACTAAAAGGAGCATCAGGAATTATTCCGAATTTGTTTCCATCTTTGTCATGAGCCTCAGCTCAAAAGGCTTATATTTATCTTTAATTACAAATCCCTGATGCGTTTTTTAATCCTATAGGTGGCAACGGGTACTTGTAACACGGGCTTTTAAAATTCAGCTCTGGTAGCAACTTACAGTCTCTGGGGCCTCACATTACGTTTCTCAGTGTTTGCAAAGTACAAGCAAAACTCAGCAATGTGGTGTTTGAATTCTGTGGAATTAGGGACCATCAGCTTGGGCATCTCTGTAGGCAAAACTCTGACGGTGGCTGTCAACCAAACACAGACAGGGAGAATGCAAAACTTGCAGTGCTGGATCCAAAGAGCTGTGTGACTCCCATAGTCTCTACGGCCAGGTAATACATCCTCGATTCTTCCAAAGACAGGGATAGAAAATGGCCTGTGATAGGTAACTGCCAAATAAATAAAAATTTCAACATGACTGAGGCTTGTCATATGCAAAATGAAGAAAGTAAGTACATAGGATTATCTCCCAAATACTGCTTACAGCATCAGTGTGTGTATTGATTGGATATCCTCTCAACCACTGTTTTTATTGACTTTATGTTCATAGCTGTTCATTATAGGACTTATTCCTTTCCTCATTCCTTTTCTTCTTCATACTTAAAGGCAAAAAAATGTTATTTCCTCTCAGTAACAATAGGACTCGATGATTTTCACATTCAAAAACATAAAAAAAGCTGGCAAGGTCCCCCCAAATCCTCCACATTCTCTATCCCTTCCCCCAGATTTCCGTTCCTGCATCTTGATGACCCTTTCTTGGCAAATCAAAATGTGTTCCTGCTGTCAGAGAAACTCCTTATTTCTGTCTTCTTTTATTTGGAACAGTCTCTTCCCATCTCTGCAGCTCATCAATTCACCTTATTGAGCAGCCTTTGTGCTTCACATCTTGTCTAGGAATGCATCTTTCTCCTTTGTCTCTCTGGCTTCATTCCTGTGTCATTCTGCTCTGTCTTGGTGTTGCAGTAATTACTTGTAGATTTTTAAGGTAAAAAAAAGAAGTAAGTTTTAATTGAAAAACTTGAAGTAGGATGGAATTGTGTAATATTTTCTTTATGTTTTGTTATACAGGCAGAGAGATATGAATGCATGTCACCTATGGGAAGAATTATCAGACTGGTAGCACCAGACAGATGAAACCTCACTCCTGTATAAGATTGATGTGTTTCTATGCAATGTATATTTTCAGTAGAGCTTTAGTGGTAGGCTTAAATGGAAGAGTAAATTTTTATTTTTTTAAAAGATTTTTTTTCCTCACAACCATATTTGGTATCATGTTCTAGTGCCAGTCAATACTTTGGAAGAGCTTGACAAGTAGTATTGTCCTTCCTGCAACGTTTTTTTCATGATATGAGAGAATTTTTAAACAGAGAAAAGAGAATTAGTGAAGGTTTTGCCACGCAGTGCAAATCTGCTGGACACATGATGAGGCCTGCTCTGTCCTTGGATCATAACAGTCATCTTCAAAACTTCTTACAAGTATTAATTAATGAACTCTTGGAGCACTATTTAACCAATAAAAAGAGGTGCATGATGGAAAACCAAAGCAGAAATGTTAGGCAGGGCATACTTGTCCTTCATTGTATTTCTGTGCAGGCTACGCTTCTCTTTGGATTGGAAGGAGAAAAAGATCAAAGTATTGTTCTGTGCTTTGCAAAGGACCTCAGAAGGATTGTGTCAGTGAGAACAAGGGCATTCACAATGTCTGTGCTAGATGCTGGGCCCGAAGTTTAAGGTCTACTTTTAATAATATTACAGATTTGACTATATACCCTTAGAAATGCATTTTATCCTGCTACTTCAGACTCCTGAGTTGTAGTTTTTCTGCTTTCTGTTGGAAATCTAAGCCAAGATTAATTTCCTTTCTGAGTTCCAGCAGAATTTCGTTATCCAGTATTTATGACTGAGAATCACTGATGCACTGCATTGGTGGGACTGGAGGGTTCAGCAGAGCCTGGAGTGTTTGAGGATGCAGACACAGCTCTGATTTCTGCTGCATGCCTTGAGGTGTGTGTTTCAACTTTCTTGTGGAAGTCTCTGCTGGTCTCTGGAAGGGAGGCCGTGCTTACCTATCTGTTAATCTGCAGCAGGAGTCTTCATTGCCAGGTACATTTTATCCTTTGACATTTTCCTCTGCAAACCAGCAGTTCACATTCCGCTCTGGGTGTGCTTTGTTGGTGCTGGTGTTGCTGTGGCTGCTGCTGCTTTGCGAAGAAAAGAATGTGGTACAAAGGCTTGCTCATAGTGAAGCCTAACAGAGGATGAAGTAGAGGTGTCCTGACCTTAAAATAATGATCCATTTATAAATAAAAAAACCCTCTCGAAATAGATTTCTTTGCAGGAACTCCTCTCCCCACTTTCTTCCCTGGTTTTGGCTGATCTTCCTGTCCAGCAGCTTATTGCTTGTAGGTACGTGAAGTTACAACTTAATAATTGAAATTCCCTTTTTCGTTGGCTACAAAAGGCCCCCTGGTGCCTTGTTAAGTGCTCTGTTACCAGTGAATGTGTTTAATTATGTTCTTGGAGATGTTGTTCGAGTCACAAGTCATTTACTCAAGGTTTGGGCCCAGCAGGTAAACATTTTCAAATTAATTTAGGTTACTAAAGAGAAAGAACTTACACCTCTTGAATGCTGATAACTTACACATTTTACGGAATTCTATGGGGGAAAGGATTATTTACTGCATTTTGAAGTGAGGCTGATTAAATGACAGGATGCACTGGTTCCAGTCTCCCAGTCTGGAATATGCTGGAGAGAGAGAGCTGTCGGTGAAGTCTCTGACTTGCCTATTTAGGAGGAACATTAAAAACACTCCTCCATGTTTTTAATCACTAATAATAACCTCAGTAGGTTCCAAACAACAAAACCCTGGGCATGTGCTGATGAACACAGTCACCTATACATTACCAGTACAACTCCTGATCATAAATGACTAACGATGAAGATTTGTTATTTCCTATCTTACATCAAGGAAAACATAAAGTTTTACATCAAGGAAAACATAAAGCTGTCTCAGGAATCTCCATCCTTCCTTTGTGCATGCAGACATGTACCGTAGCAAGTGCTGTAAACTGAAAGTATTTATAGGTGGATGGAGTTTTTTTATCTATTTATCTAAGGACATAACTCTATTTTTATGGATCTCCATTTATATGTAATTTTTTTCTCCTTTCACTGAAAGTCACAGAACCTTTCTAATTCCCTCGGGGTCATTGTCATCATCAACTTTGTCCTTATGCCCATACTAATTAATGAATGAGAGCCATTAGAAACCCAGGCTCAGCAAAATCGCTGCCGGGCTGTGTGCAGCACCAAGGGCAGGGCTGCACTGCTGGTGGGCACAGGGCTTTGCAACAAAAACTAGATGATGACAAATAATAGGAGAAAGTGTTCCCCTGCCCCCGTGTCCAGTTGCAAATGAATCAATAGATAAAGCTATCAAACAAGTTAGAACAAGTAGAATTTAGTTTTGTAAATGTGTAGCTGTAATGCTATACTTGTTAAGGTTTCCTTGGGAAAATATCACTTCAACATACGTACACATCCACCTACAGTAACAAAGATTCTTTTGGGTTTTTTTAGCTAGGTAAAGTGAAAAAATTACTGTCAAATCTCATGCAGATTGTTCTGTCAAGGTTTATGAAGTAAAATCTATCTATTTGTGATTGAATTGACAACAAAACCTCAGATTTTGATCAATGAATCTGGCACAAAATATTGTGCACATAGATGGAAGACGTATGGGATGCTCTCTGATGTTCCTCAGTCAGGTTCTTCTGCCCTGCCTTCCTCCCAGGCTAATAGTAGATAGGATTTTCTTTCTGTTTTCCCAGACACTACTGAAATCTGTTTTACAAATAGTTCCCAAGTTTCCCCCTCCATCTGAAGTCCCATTTGCTTCTGAACAGCCTGCTATCCCTGTGTGCCAGATGCCTTCCTCAGCTGGTTTTCCCCCTAAGAACCCCCAGCCTCTCCTCTTGCTGGGGATGTGAGGATGTGCCTCTGCATTTCCTACGCGACCCAGATCAAAAAGGACAGAGCTGACAAGAGTTGTGGTGGCTTCCTCTGCAGACTGTTCATCCTACTGGCCTGCTGATCTCCACATGCTTTTACCTTTTGCCAGTCTTTTTAGTCACCTCAATGAGACAATGTCTCCTGTAATATTCATATCAAAGGGTTTATTGGCGTTCAAGAAGCAGCAATTGCTGCT
This sequence comes from Pitta sordida, assembly GCA_013390025.1. NCBI lineage: Eukaryota > Metazoa > Chordata > Aves > Passeriformes > Pittidae > Pitta > Pitta sordida. The sequence goes on from WEKX01026311.1 coordinate 33,152, forward strand.
ACGTATCATCAGCAATTAACATTCTTTAACTCCTCATCCATAACGTTGAGACATCAAAGACCTTGGAGATAAAGGAGCAGTGGCATCTCATGGTGCAGTCCCTGTGTGATGATGGTTCATCTCCTTCCTTTCAGAGAATCTGGAGTTGGTTTTCCACACATGAACTCCTCCATGTTTTTAATCACTAATAATAACCTAAGTAGGTTCCAACCAACAAAAACCTGGTAACTGTAGGTGGTGAGATCTGCATGGTGCTCCCCACAACAAAAACCTCTGCTGTATTATGGAAAGTTCCCTGTCCTGTTTTGAGTGACCTCCCTGAGAACACATTCCTGACAAACCTACAAACAGAAGCAAGTTGTGAACTAGATCGGTCATCTGAACTGCTATTGAGCTACACCAGGCTCAGCTGCATTAGTGTCCTCTGGTAGATATTGATGAGCCAACACTAATTCCTCAGGCCGTTTATGCCTCATGTTGTCAGAAGACCAATCCAGTACTTTTTCACTCCCTTCAGGTGGCTGTTAGCACTGGCCGCTGTGGATTTCTTTCCAAGTTAGCATTCAACTAGTTTCACCTGCTCTCATTGNACTTTGGGATTTTTTTTCAAGTTAGCATTACGCTGAAAGACATGTATTCAACTAGTTTCACCTGCTCTCATTGTGTTTCACTCTGCCCAGCTGTGCCTGCTGATCACTTGCACCAGTTTCCCTTGCTCAGCCCTTATCTTTGTCCACCTGGCCTCAAAAATTGGTAGAAGCAGCAGTCTCAGCTGGAGCTTTTTAGCTTAAAAACACTCTTCCGGGTTTATTGCAACCATATCCTGGGGGGCATGGCTTGATTAGGCTCCGTGGAGGTTGTGTGAGCTGCTAAAGAAAGCAGTGGATCCCTTAGTAGGCACGCTGGAAAGTCTGAGAATGAGAGAGGACTGCTCTGGAGAGGCTTCTGGTGGGACAACCTTCAGCATCACCAAAAAGTGAGTTTGCTGGGTTAATACCCTGGGAAGTTTTACAAGGGGTAAGCTTTCTTTTTGGTACAGCTGTATTAGAAATACTGGTTTCTTAATGTTTGTATATATGCAGAGAGCAGAGGTTGATCATTCTACTGCAAGTCAATTTTTCCTCTTCATTGCAGAGGCTAGTGATGACTTATGAATAATTTTTAACTTTTGGAAAAGTAAAGGGAAAATAAAAATCCCCCTTCCTTTACAGTTCAGGAGCGTTACCTCATGCACAAACTTGGTTCTGGGGCACTCAGCCTCTCCCTGGTCTGTGTACCAGATCCCAGCAGTTCTAGTTATTCTGGTTACTCCTGGTTACTTACCCTTCTGCATCAGCCACTTCTCATTTCCTTGGCACAACTTGACTTCCCAGTTCAATATTGGGTGTTTTTTGGCTTCATGTTATTGCTCTAAGTCATCTGGCTGGGGACTTGCCTTGTAAATGATGTTTCTCATCTCATCCTCATGATACCACTTGCATGTGGACCTTCCCCAATTTTTTAATCTGCTTCCCCAGTCCGTGGTTGTTTCTAGAGTTGTTACATCTGGTGTGAAGTTGTTGCCCCCAGGCCAAGAATTGGAGCTGATGTCTTTAGGAGAACCTTGGATTCAACATCTGCTTTGTAAGTCTGCACACACAACTCGGTGTGTAGGTTTGTGCAGTGTGTTTGCGCTGCTCATCAGTGCATCGGGAAGCTCCCTCAGTAATTGTTTGCAAACTGACTTTTCACAGACGATCTGTTATGTTTTACATCTGGGCACAGAACTCAGTCTGGGAGGACCTTGCCAGGTCTGGCACAGCTGGCTTTGCCTCACTCGAGCTGTCTCTTAAGACAACTGGCACGGGGAAAACCGCGTGGAAGGATTTGCAGTGCATACAAATCGGCCTTCAGAAGTGCCCCTTCTGTCTGCCTTCTGGCTTGCCAACCCTCGTGATGGTTTAGAAAGCTGCTCTTTCACGCCTCCTCCCCTGCCTGGAAGTGCTGGAAGCTTGCACACGTATCTCTAAGACCCAACGAAAAGCCACAAGAAAGAGGTTTTGGTATTAGCACTGAAAACTCTGATAGAGGCAATGCAGCTTCTTCTTCAGCATTTTCATACACAGAAAGCAGCAGCTCCAGAATTCAAGTGCAGAGATGCTTGTTGTGATCAGTAAGTGTGCAAATGCTGTTGCCACCTGAAGCTGCTGGCAGCACTTACCGTTATTTTGAAAGATCAGAATTTTTGAACGCACAGAAATTTAAATTTTCAGCAGACTTAGGTAGGATGTAACTATTTGTTACTCACTGTAACAGACAACTCCTCTCTTGCCATCCAGCTTTAACACCAAGACACGGGCCCGCGAGGGTTTTTGACTGGGTAGGTGTGGTTTTACTTGGCAAGTGCTGCTGGTTTGCTGTTCTAGCTCAGCCAGGCATGATGCAGCAGATGATTCTGGTAATAACAGCCAATGTGATGGGGGAAAAAATGAAGGATTTCAGAATGTAAAAGGAATAAGGTGGCTAGTTTTTATGGAAGATTGCTGTTTACTTAAAAATGTGAGCTCTCTGTATTGCAAATGTGAAAAGGCAAAGGGCCAGGTTAGCTCATGGCTCATGTGAGTATAATTCTGTGGTGGAATAACGGTGTTTCCCCTTTATATAAAGAGATCACAACCGAGTTGCATCCTTATTATACTAAAAATGCATAACCATATAAAGTGGGAAATGCTGCACTTTAGAAAACTCTGTTCAGCAATGAGCGAAACAATTGATCCAGGAAAGGAGAGGGCAGAAATCTGTGTGTTGGTGGCAATTGCATCATTAGCACTAATCCCAATTGCCCAGCCATTAGGACAGGCAGATGAAAAGTGTGAAGCAGTTTTGTAACCAGAGCCACATCACCTTTTCCACTCCTAAAAACAAACTAGCCAAGGATGAAGGCTGGTAGGGGGAAACTGCCATATGCTCGTGGGTTGTGCTGAACCCCACTGAGGAAAACCTGAAAGCCAGATGGGTTCCTGTGCCTCAGCAAAGGCAGAGGAGGTGTTTGGAGAGCAGGCTGATGCAATGTTGTGCCAGGTGCCATCCTAATGTGGCTCAGGGCCCAGCCTAAAAAAGCTCCCTGGCCTCCTATCCCCACCCATAACTGGGGATAGCTCCTGCTGCTGAAGGACCCAGCTTGTCTGCACAGCCTGCCAGCATCCCCTCACTGGGCAGGGGCTGTTGGCTGGACACCTCCACCCTGCCGGAGATGAGCACAGAGACAGAAGCTGGCACAAGTGGAGCGCCTTGGGCTGGGAAGGCAGGGTGAGGGTCAAGGCAGGCACTCTGTTAGCACTGGCCAAATGCAGTTTAGTCGACACCTCCTGGGAGCTGAAATATGGCCCAGCTCTTCTGAAACAATTGAGCTTCGAAAAACTGCTCATCCTGGCCACAGTTGTTCAGCTGTGGAGAGTGGAAGGTCTCCTTGATCCGGGATGCAGTGCCAGAGCACTTGGACTTGGCTTAGCTCTCCTGTTTGTGAGGCAAGTCTAGTGCACGCTTCATATAGAGAGAGAAACTACCAGGTGTGAGCACGGCTCTAAGAGTGCACACCTTGGTGCAATTCCTCTTCTCAAGCTAGTTCTGCTTCACGGGGTTAGCACTGGAGGAAGGGTGGGCAGCAGCAATTAGCAGATGGCACAGAAACTCTGTGTTGGTGCAGTTTGCCAACATCTCCCCAAGGGGACTTGGCTCATCTGCTGGGAAAAACCCATTATTGTCCATACCCAGGCTTTTGAAATGGTCTCTTTGAACAGATTTTTAGTGCTGCCAGAGGCCAGTGACTTGAAGCTGTCCCTAGGTGTGGGAGGCAATGATCCAAAGAGCCTCCTTGCTTACAGATGTAAAGGAGATGTTCAGGGCTTTTCATTTTTTTTTTTTAATCCTCACATGCCGTAGGCTCTAATTATATTTTTATCCCATAAAACAACAGATTTAAACACGTTTCTTAGTATTGCCTTGCCTGGAGCTGTTAAATACTTTTACAGAGTAATTTGGTAGTTAGGACACTTAGAGCATGTGTGGAACTGAAAGGGGTTTTTAAACGTAAGGCTTTATGTACAGATATGTATACATACACAGAACTGAAGGACAACAAAGACAGCAAACAATAACTGTTATGGTTTAGGGGGTTTTCTGCTGCTCTGG
>WEKX01026311.1:47461-67956 GCA_013390025.1 Pitta sordida
CTGAAAGGTCCGAGTTCTTTTCCATGTGTTTGTGTGCAATTTAACAACAAAAAAATATTGTTGCAATTTTTATTGCATTCTTTTTATTAGCAGCATTGATTAAGACAGATTCATTACAATTTGGCCATTTGTTCTTCATGGTGGATTTAACACTACACCATTGTTTTCTTGTTCATAGTTCACAGCCTAGAATCTTTCTGCTTCTGCTGCAGGAGCAGGATGGGTTTAACAGGAACCTCTGGGCTGGAAAAAAAAGTGACTCATCTCCCCTTGTGTACATCTTATTAAAAAGAAGTTTGTTTAATTATTTTGTTATGAATGTCGGGTAAAGATTCAGTCTTGTCTTTGCAGTCTGTTAAATTTTTCATTTAAATGAACGCGTTCAAAAGAGTTTAATGTTACCTTAGAGTGCCCAGGGCAGATCCTGCTCCCTCTGGGAGTACACAGCCAGGAGAAGCTGAGCTGGGTAATAAGTGGTTCCCATGGCCTGGGAAGAGACGGGCAGGATAAAGAGGTGACAAAGTGTCGTGGTTTTAATCCCAGCACTGGCCATCTACGGGGTGCTTGTTGTTTCATCCTTTAATTTTGCCAACCCCTGTGTATCTCCTTAAAATCTCGATCAAGGTCAGAGTTCCACACGTCTCTGAGAGAAGGCATTTGTCTTGGAGACTAAAGTTTTAGCAAATCTAGGGCTATGTGAGGAAAACAAAGAATTATTCTGTCTATCCTGCGCTCATGGGGAGTTAAAGAGGAGGAGACTTCCTTAAAGGGCTGAAATTCACCATCAGAGGTACTTGAGTTGTCTGTGCTCAGGATGTGAGCCTCCAGATTAGTTTCTCTCTCCTCCTTATTGCCTTTGGCTTCTTCCCCTTCCCTCTGGAGAACTCCCTGTAATCTCAGTCCTGCTCAGCTGTACGGCTGGACTGAACTCATCCTGCTGTGGGGGGTAATTCTTCTTTTGCTGGTATAACCAGCTCATTGTATCAGCTGTGGAAGGTTTTCAGCTGGATCATGTGTGGTACAAGGAGGAAAATAAAGGCAGGGGTTGGGAAATGTAACAGATAAAGGCTTAAGTGGTCACAATTTAAATCTTGAATTGCCAATTGCATGACTGGCTGGAAAAAGGAAATGTGAGCAGAAGAGAAGGCAGTAAACACGGTGATTAAGCGGATCTTACTCAGAGTAAATTACAGCATTCCCGAATGAAAGTCTTCTCTTTTACAGAGAAATCATTAAATGTTAAGCTCACACTATTATTTGCGTTTCATTGGGTAGACTTGCGTGTGCAGAAATACCCATTTTAATTAGTGTTGAAAAGAAATCTCATGTACAAAGCACTGCCTGGTAGGTATTTTTATACCCTCTCTCAGCGAACTCATTTTACATGATGATGATTCCTTCTAATTTTTAATTAACATGTCTAAGTTAGAGTTGGGGAAAATGATCAGTGTTTCATTAACTGCCTCACACTTGGAGATCTATGCAAATCTAATTGATGTGGTTGCTACAGGGTACTTAGTCAAAATGAGCCATCCTGCCACTGCCTTTCCCCCCTCGCTTTTCAGCTGTGTGAACTGGAGTGAAAGGCGCTTCCATGTGATGTGGTGTGATGTTTCAGTGCAATGTTTCATCAGCAATATTTCAAAACATTTTATAGAATATTATTCATTTATCCCTGGTTGGTAGTGCCCTCCCTTTGCCAAGAGTGTATGTAACAGTGATTTGGAAAAGTGAAACTCTTTATCTAAGGAAACCCGCAGCTAACTGCAATACCAGGGAGCGAGTTGATACGTTATAAATTATTCAGATATGTTTTTATTAAGGCGTTATTACAAGGATTATAAAACTTTGTTTTGCTTATGCGGTGAAAATGGTTATGGTATTAAAATATACTTGGTTTCCTGTAAAACTTGGGACTAAGAAATCTGATCAGGAGATCTTTTGCCTTAAAATATGATATGCACCTAAGATATTAAGGCACATGGGGTTAATTTAAAAGCAGTTCATTTCATATAGAATTTCAGAATATGTAACTGGAGTTGAAAGGGACATCTGGAGGTCGTCTGGCCCAGCTCCCTGCTCAAAGCAAGGCTCGTATCAGGAGTGAGATGGAAGTTGTTAAGGATCTGGTCCAGACACATTCTGAGACCACCAAGGTTAGAGATTTCTCAGCCCCACTGGTTGACCTGTCCTAGTACTTGACTACTCTGATGGTAAAACTGTTTTTCCTTTTGTATCCCGCTGGAATTTGCCCTGCAGTTTGTGGTTTTCCTTCTCTTGTTCTCAGACATCTCTTTAGGTAGTGGAACACGCTGCCGTAGCCTTCTCTTCCCTAGACAAATGCAGCTCCCCTGCTTCTCCTTATTTGACATGTTCCTTAGCTCTCTACCAACAATCCTCTACTGGACTCACTCCGGGCTGTCAGTCCTTGTCGCAGCAGGGTCCTGGAGACAGGCACCGTATTCCAGACATAGAATGTCACTGTGGGTAGGAAGTGACCGACTGATGAATGTCAGTGGAGGATCCCCACAACCCCCTGGACACGAGGGGACTTAATTTATATGCCAAAGTTGCCATGAGAAGCTGAACGGAACCAGGAAAGATGAGATACATATAAATCTTTGTCCTTTGCACCTTGTGTTCTAGTACTGAGGATAAAAAGGGATAAAGGAAGAAAAGCAGTTTGAAGTAAGAGAGGACAGAGTGCTTGATTACAGAGGGGATATTAAGTACAAATTCTGGGGTTTCATTTTCCTGGGAAGGTGATGAAGAAGGAAGTTATGGAGAGATGAGTGGGAGTGTGTCTTCTGGCACATTGCAAACCCCCGGGCTAATCGAGACACTGGAGCCACATTAGTGCTGAGAATGATGTCATGCAGTGAACAGTTTCCTTTTTTAACTGTTTCCAGTTCTGTGATTAGAAACACACGTGACCCATTGCGTTATGAGAACACAATTTATTTTTCCTGGTGGGCTTTTTAAAGTCGGGTAAATATGACAGTGGGAACACGTGGTGTTTCCTGAAAAGCTGTGAATTGAAATGATGGCTTAGTGCTGAAAAAAGGCTATGGAGTGTTTACGATCCAAGGCAGGTCTGTCAGCTACAGAAGTCAGAGCATGTTGGAATAGTCTGTTTGGGGTAAGTGCCAGGAAAAAACCCCAAACTCTTTCTCCCTCAGGGGAGCAGTGGGGACTTGGTTCACAATTTTGTGCGAACTCATTAACTTAGTTTCTGGGTTTTAGTTTACATATTTTAAATCAGCATTATGGATACTGACATGAATTTTATTGACATGGTCTGGATGGTGGGAGGCTTGGATGGATGGAATGTGGTGCCCCGTGGTTCCACACTTGTGGGTCTGGGAGTTGGACTGGATGATCCTGTGGGTCCCTTCCAACTCAGAAAAACCTGTGAACCTGGGATCTGTTCGTAGATGGCACAAAAATTACTTAAATAACGAGGATTGTTGAAAGCATAATCTGAAAGGGCGGATTAGATGGTGATTATTTTTGTATGTATCTGCATTCATTTAGTCTCTCCTCTGCAGACTCTTATTTCATTAGGCATGCTTGCCTAGTGGTCTTTCATTTTGGGGGAAAGAAGAACAAAATGTTTTAACTTCACTTTCCGACCGCAGCTCTGTGCTGGCTTACCCCAGAATCACTATTCATGGAAACCCTGTGAGATTTTTGTGGCCTGTCCCTACAGAGTGTATAATGTGTGAGTGGGTAAATTAACTTGCCTTTGCCTCTGACAGCTGCTGCTGCTCAGATCTGGTGTCCTCATCTCAGAAGGCTCCTCAATTCTGGAGGTTATTCTCTGAAGATAAAATGTGAGGGGTGGGACAGGACCCACAAAAAATGATCCAGATGCTGGAAAATCAGCTTTACCGGCTGAGTTGTAGGGAAGCCAGTCATTAATCTTATCCAAGAGAAAAGGTCAAGAGGTAATGTGATTACTGTGTATAAGTACTTATTTATGGAGAATATATTTGTCAGCAGGGGTCTTTTAATCTTCTGTACAAGGACAGAACAAAATCCCACAGCTAAAGATTGAACGTAGATAAATTTACTCAAGAACTAAGTCATCATTACCTGGCTGGCTGCATAAATAAATACTGGCACTGTTTGTTAGAGTGCACCAAGTGTACCCCTCACCAAGTGAATACTCCTTCAGGGAGTTGAGCCTGGGATGAGGCAGTGCCTGATGTAATGCATGCCAAGTCTTTGGCTTACCAGCTCTTGATAAAAGGAACCTTTTTAGGAAATGAGATTGTATTTTGTTGTGCCTTTGAGGGCCACTTCCACTGCAGAATTGTTGCTGCCTCATTGGTCTAGTGAGAGACATCTTCCCCTTACCTCTCTGTCATAGTGGGGTGCCTCAGGGCTCAGTGTTGGGACCTGTCCTGTTCAATATCTTTATTGATGATCTGGATGAAGGGATGGAGTCCATTATTAGCAAGTTTGCGGATGACACCAAGCTGGGGATAAATGTAGATCTGGAGGAAGGTAGGAGGGCTCTGCAGAGGGACCTTGACAGACTGGATAGATGGGCTGAATCCAATGGCATGGGGTTCAACCAGTCTGAGTGTCGGGTCCTACATTTGGGTTCCAATAACCCCATGCAGAACTATAGGCTGGAGTTGGAGTGGCTGCAGGATGATCAGGTGGAAGGGGACCTGGGAGTGCTGGTAGAAATCCTTCACCTTACAGTAAAAAGGAACTATTTCCAGGAAGCAAATTCTTCTTGTAGTGTTTTTCAATTTCTTTTTAGTTCAAGGAAGAATTACCTTGTCTGCCATCGTACTAAACACTTACTTTGTAGCCCTTAGCCACTTGGATTCACTATGAATTTAGCCAGAAAACATTTAACCTTTGTGATCATTATCTGCTGTTACCTGCTACAAGTACCTTTATACTTCTCTGTATTGAACATTACCTGAATTAAGGTTGTAGTTGCACTTCCTTCAAGAAATATCTATTTCCATGGATTTGCAGCTCCCTTCTAGGCATTCTGGAGAGGAAACGTTTAGCTCCGGGCAGTTATTTAATTATTTAGTTCTGTCTTTTTCACTTTGGTGTTGAAAATAATATTTTAAGCAGCATAATCTTCTGAAACTATAAAATAAACAAGCTGTCTTAGGCACTTGATGATTTCTCTCCCCTCTCCCTCCACCCTTTTTTACTTTTGTCTGTCCCCTATCCCTCTTTTAGCTGAAGTGGGATGGACCCTTTTCTCCAGTCTGTCAGTGTGAAAGAACCACGAGAGTCACTGCAGAGCTGAATGGTGATTAATAATTAAAGACAGACCCAGAGAAATGTATATATAATGCATTGATTTGTGGGGGGAGGAATATGTAAGTTGCTTTTTCTTTCCTACCTGTGATGATGATGATGGCCTTTGGAGAGGTTGGAATATTCCTTATGTGACGTTGAAAAGATATTTTTTGTTCCTAGGTGGGTAAATTAAAGGATTTCATGTTCTTTTAGGGATGGGTGATTGTATTTTTCCTGTGGCCTCTAATCTTGTAAAATTCTTGCCAAATACAGTATTTAAAAAACTATCAGCAAATACATCTGTAGATAATTTGACAGAATTAAAAGATTCAATTTTTTTTCTTCGTTCTGGGATAAGAACAAAGAAAAAATCTTTTTCCATAAGAAAAAGACTGGTAAAGGGAGAGAGAGTTTTATGCTCCAAGTTTCAGAAACAGAATATAAACAGAGACGGGCATTTACAGCTCTAATATAGAACAAACTCATTAGGAAAAAAAAAATTGGAAAATAAATAGCAGTTCCAGAGAGATGCTCAGTATTGTGAAGGACAGCAGTAAATGTCATGTGCACCGTACAGAATTCTTAACTGTCTAACTGGATAAAGTTCTGTTGCAAAGTACCATCATAGTCATGTTGAAGAAATGAAATGTGGGTTTTTTTCATATTTGAGTCTGCTGTTGTTGGTGACTGTTCAGAAGTTCAGAATTCGTTCTAGGCATGAATTAAAAATATTTTCCTTCCAGTCCTTGTGCTCATTAGCTGTTGTACCTACACTTAAATGTATGAAGGTAGAAAACAGTAGCGCTCATCACAGGAAGAAAAAGGTGCTCAACATATTTCTAAAACAATTTGGGATCACGGGGGAGAGACCAAGCACGAAAAACATCCACCTTCAAGGGGCAGAATTTCACATGAAGAGTTTGTTACCAAAACTGCTTTTCAGCCCTAGGTGCAGCTATTTAAATGCTGATGTGCAGAAACTGTCTCCAAAGAATCTGTCCGAAGCCTAAGTCTTCCCTGGAGTAAATAAAGAAATATAGGCCTCATTTATCAGGGCCTACCATCTTCCCCTGCTTCTATCTGCCTGATCTGAAGGTCATTTCAAATGTATTAGGCTTAGGACTGGAATGCAAAGCTAATTTGAAACCTGGCTCCGAGATGACTGATTGTGTTAATATTCTCCACACTGGTTAAACCAAAGCAGGGGGATGGCATTAGCTGGGGATCCAAAATGACCTGGCCTGGTGAAATAGCTGTTTCTCCTTCAGAGATAATTCTGTATAATTCCACTTAACTTTATTGTCCCCACAGCTCTGGAAGTAATGGACACCTGGGGCAGAGGCTGGGCGAGGAAACACAAAAAGCTGGCGAAAATTCAGGGCTCACAGATTGGAAACCTTCTGGTTTGGCTTCAGACTGAATGTGGGGAGCTCTCCAGCACTCCCCTGGTCCCTTCCAGTGTTTTCTTTGATATATTTGGCCCCTGACCAGTTTTCCCAACTGCTCCCCAGCCCTTTCTAATAGTCTCCTAACCCACTTGGATGTTCCTGCGGCTCCTTTATGCCCTTTCCATTGGCATGGATATAGAGTTCTGCTGAAGATAAATGGGCTTTCATCCTCCTTCCTCTCCAAGGGGGTCCTTCCCAATGTTTTACAGCGGCTGAGTTCTGTTAATGTCATTTGAGGTGTTCCAAATGTGGCCACAGGGAGGAGATTTCAGTGTGTTTGTCTCGGTGGAACCCCTTTCAGGCAGGAGTAGGTTGTGTAGATTGTGTTCCTATGTTTATCTTATTTATAAGTGAAAAGTTCAGTTATTAAAAATATAAATTTAAAATTAGAAATAGTGACAGTATTCAGGAAATAGGAAGCTCGGTCCTTATTCATGATTAAAAAAGGATATTAAATGTTGTGGCTCTTTGGTTGATCTTGATGCAGTATCAAAGCCCTTTCTTCCTCATAAAGTCTTTATAAAGCCTCTTTATGAGCTGTAATTAGGTCTTATTTGAACACCATAAGCCATTTCAGGCCTATCTGAATATTATTTTGAGGTTGATGCAACCTCTGATAAATACTATGGGATTCCTGAAATATCTGGAAGAGACTAAAAAGGTTTTTATGTCTTGGTCATCTTTGGATGTTTGCTCTGCTTCCTCTTGGGTTTGCATGGGAATGAAAAAGCATTTCATTGGTTCTGCAGGAAGGGTTGTTAATTCAATTTGCATTATATGACTGGAGGAGATAAGTAAAGCTAGTCTGTATTTTTAAAAAAATTACAATTAGTAGAGACAGACTAGGGAAAAAATTCTTTTTTCATGCTTTAAAGATTTATTCTCTTGGCATATTTGCAAATGTGGTTTTAAGAGCTTACCAAATGCTATGTTTTAAATATTTAAGCCTAAAAAATTGCTCTGGTTGTGCAGAAAAAGGCAACGACAGAGAAGTGGAGATTTTTGTATCACAGATGACGTTGGTTTGGGCTGTTTGAAAAAGAACGGGAAGTTTAACTGAACCAGAAGTTAAAATGTTAGACAGTTTCCTAAGGTGCAGATTTAATCAGGAATTTTGGGTGTTGTAATTTTTGGGTATTTTTTTCAGTTGTTGATGATGTGAAGACTTCTTGTGTTCTGAACTGGATCTCCTGAAAGCAGCAGGTTGATTTTTGTTCTGTGTTTATACAGTGGATTAGATAAATTTGATATCTTAAAGTTACTCTGCTGTTTGAATTTTTTCAGTGTCAATGTGTAAAGGACTATATTTATGAAATGGCTTTGAATCCAGAAGCAATCCCAACCACTGCTTTCAAGAGCAGGCACTTATTCAGCACTTGTGCATGGAAATACCTCCTAGAGCACAGGAATTGTCTTTCTTTCAATTATGAATAAATTCACAATAAGAATTATTACTAATGCTTAAGACAAGTGCACTGGTGTGGCGGGTGACTTCATACACACTAAGTTCTCTTGGCTCCCAATACAATTTATTTGGAAGAGCTGTAAATCTAATTCTTCAAGGATTTTGTGTTAAATCATGGGTTGATTTTAAGAACTTTATTACCAGGGAGGAGTAGAAACGTACACAGTGAATTCTTAATAGCTGTGGTAATGGCCTCAATGTCTGCTTTTTCACTTCTCATCATAACACTGCTGCAGAGTGAACCTAAATTCCCAACATAATCCAATTATGATACACTTGTTGGTCATTGTAATACCCTTGTGGTGATATACCTTCATATTAATAATCTCTTGAGTTTTATTTTCCTTGCAGGAGTCTTTCTTTTAAATAAGAAATGTGAAATGTAATGCTGACCTTTGCATGATGATGGAAGAGCCAGAAACGGCTCGAGGGATTGGAGCGTGTGATTTGTCAGGGAAGTTTTTGATTATTAGTTGTCAAGAAAGTTTGGGAAGTCCAAGGGGGCGACGATGGTGATGAATTAATAGGCTATGTCTAGAAACTCTTGATTGCCCCCAAATAGTTGTGGTGCAGAGTGAAATAGTTGGTGGGGAGTTGGACTGGATGATCCTGAGGGTCCCTTCCAACTCAGAATAACCTGTGAAATAGTTCAATAACTGTGAAGGTGAGCGAGGCTGTGCTCGTGAGCAAAACAGCAGCCAATGTTCCCATCGTGGGGAGAATTAAGCCTGTTCAAGTGACTCTCATAAACACTTTGGATTTCAGTGGGTTCGTTCACATGAAGTAAATTAAGCACATGCCAGAAAGTTTGTTGGAGCTTGAGTCTGTCTGAGCAGTTTATTTTCCTGAGTAATGAATGGCAGGGGTCAAATAAAACTCAATCCATAGGAATCTGTATGTAGACAATAAAAGAGGATCTCTGTTAAGAGTGGTGCATGGGAAAGGAACATTGTGGAGGAAGCATGGGGTGAAAATTCCACTTTAGTGCAGTGAGGAGTGTCCCTGTCCCTCATGAGGGAGGCCCAGGTTTGATTCCCCCTGGGGGGGCAGTGGTGCAGTTTGAGAGTTGGACTTGATGATCCTTGTGGGTCCCTTCCAACTCAGGATATTCTGTGTGAAATACTATCTGTGTGAAAAATAAAATTTCCCTTGGTCGATCTTTATCCAAAAGAGAAGGATCTTAGCAAATCCTGCAGAGAAAAGGAAAAAGACCCAGAGATGGAATATAAACACGGTGGTTGATGTAGAATTTGTTCCTTTTTTCCTTCCTCAGCCCTCCTGGCTGACATGGCGATGAAAAGGAGGGATTAAAATGGGCTTCTTAAAAGCCAAATTTTTATTATGAAATTATTAAAAGCACATTGTGTCTTGTAAAGTGAAGTTTTACTCTTTTTGGTCCATAGTTTCTGCAAAATATTTTGAGAGGCCAGCAACAGGAGAGGGGATAAACACAGATCATTCTAACTTAAATCATTTATGGGTAGCAATATCTGTGAATTTTCTATTTGTTTTCCTGGGCTGTCATTCCCAAACTTCAGTTTGTCAAACCCCAGTGTGCTCCTGAAGAAAAGTCTGCATCTAGAAAGGATTTTGTATCAGAAACTGCTTCAACACCTTGGTATCCCCAGCACACAACAGTGAATTACTGTTGCCACCTTCACTGTCATGCTCTAGGACCTAACTCAAAGAACTTTGGGTGAATTTAGGATTAAATGTCTTTAAAATGGCTTCTCAAGTCTCTGTGTGTCTGGATGGCTTGGAGATTTCTAGGTAACCCTATAAATCCATCTTTAAGTAATGAATCTGGTAAATCTAATTTTCCTCACCCACCTAGATTTATTTTAGCTGTGAAATAATAAGAGCAATAAGTTAAATTTATTTTTATCTGTCCGTGACTGATGGTAGCATGATCTGCTTGAGGATCATATCCTTTATTGCTACCCAGGTGCTGTTGTGCCTCAGGCCTCTCCCCATCCAAAGGCCACCCAAGTGGCCACTGGGAGAGCCACTGGCTTCAATCCAGCCTGTAAAATGCTTGTAATTATAGAGACTCATTAAAATGAAATCAGGGAAACGGAGTTCTGATCTTAAAAATGATGCCTGGAATCCAGAGACCACTGTGAAATAATTCCTTCTGTTCTTAGGATCTACTTCTTAAGTTAGAAAAAGTATCATTACAGTGAGCAGGATCACCTGAAAAGATGCCCACAATGCAGAGGACAGTGCTGTGAAATCTCTTGAAATCATCCTCCCATGTCAATTTTTGTGGCCTAAGGGGAATTTCAGATGTTTGAACCACGGCCTGAAACTTTTTGCTTAATAATTGGAGCCAATAGATACTTCCGGTAATGGAATTTCTTTCCCTCTCTCCTTAATTGCCAGCACCAGCAAAAAGCTGTAGTTAAGACACTGACAACAGAATAAATAGCTGACCTGGTACTTGGTACTTGGGCTGTAGCCAGGAATCTCATCCATAGATACTCCTTCCTTTGGGAACTGTTTCTTTGTCTTTGCTTTGTAAGCCTTGGAGTAACCTGTTAAAAAGATTTTTTTATGCTTTATTTTAAAGCAAATCTTTATATATAATTAAATTCCAACGAAGGGGTTTGGTAGATTGTGACTTGTCTGAGAGTAGAAGGGAATAATACTGTTTGTATACTGAATTTGTCAGGAGATAAAAATGAGGCGAAATACTGCTTGGATTTTCCGTAGCCTCGCTTTTGCATTCCCCAAAACAACGCTGCCCGTGATCTATTTTTGTTTCATGTATCAGTTTACACATTTAAATCTATCTTCTCCTTTTCTCTTAGGTGATCCTGATCCTTACCAAGTATTACCACACTGACATGGGGAAAGTGCTGGAGAGCTCTTTGTGGAGGTGAGTCCTCTGCTTTTCCTATAACCTTCCTCCCTGCTGGGATAGATCCATCTCTTCCCTTTCCAGGCTGCTGCTGAGTTGAACTGCAAGCTGACTGATGCTGACATAGGAGTATTATCCACGTTATCATCAGCTTTTACTCCTTCTCCTCCTTAAATGCATTTCCTGTGCCTCAGTGAGGAAGAGTTTGAAATGAGCTTTAACAGCTGAGACAAACAGTGATAGAGAATATAAAGCACCTTCTTGATGCCATTTTGCTTTTCCTTTTCCTTGAAATTTTGCATCAGATGTCCTTTGAAAGTTTGAAATGCTTGCTGTGTCTGTTGGGAGTTCTTGCTGCTCTAGTAAATAATCCAGTCATGATTGTCTGAGTGAAATGTGCTCCCAGTGCAGGTTGTGTTGTGTTTTATGACAACTGGGAATAAGTTGCAATCCAAATAAATTTCCAAAATGATTCTCATGCCCATAACGTTTGTGAATTAAGGTATCAATATACCCGTTGCTTATGTGTGCACAAATTGCACTCTCAGGTGTATGTCAGCACAGAATCAGGGCTCATTTTATACTGGTCATACTGGTTGTCTTCTCATGTGTACGTTTTGTTTTCCTAAGGGGGCTTTTTGTGCTCTAACTTTTTTGTGTATCTATATAAATCTTCCACAACAGATTTTTTGCTAGACCTGAAAAAGGAAAGTATTTTACTGTTGCCAATAAATATAATACTGCTCCAGTATTTGCTGTGCTAGTTTTGCTGGGTATCTGTGTCAGTAGAAATAAGTGACAGGAGACTTAGTTGAGCAGTCTCGTGTGAAATTCAGATGTAGCTCGTGAACTTCAGGTCTAGAACCAAATGGCTTAACCAGAACCTTATGGCTTAGGTACTTGTAAACTCCCCACTGCCCCAAGAGCTTGTGTGGGGACTAAACCTTCATCTGTGTGTGTGCCAACCCCAGAAAAGGGGGAGTGGAGGGTGGGATGTGTCCTAGAAGTCTTTTAAACTTATTCAGCTGGACTCTTCAAAATAAAGTCCCTGCTCTTTTAAAATAAATGTAAACCAGGCTTCAGATAATGTTGCTTTCTTTTTGAGAACATAAACACTTTCAACAAGGTCATCCAGACCTTGCTGACTGCTGGTGTGAGCTGCATGCAGATAAAATCGATCAGGAAATCAGTCCCTCCTACTAAAAAATAATAGATGTACCAGTACAGGTCATGGTGGCACCCTCAGGGCTGGGCACAGAGGTGCTCAGGGGAGGCTTTGGGGATGTGCCAACATGCCTTTGGCTCCGTGGGACACTGTGGCATGGCAGGGGACGAGGCCTTGGCAGGCTCTGGCTGGGTATGTCCTGGCCTTTCACAGGGCATAGCCTGGGCAGAGTCTGACCATCAGGGTGCCTTGGACTTCCCACTTTGTCAAGAGACCCCCTGGCAGCTCGTTCGTGGTGGGATGATGCTCAGAACCTGCTGAGCTGGGGGTGGGGATGAAGGCTGGGCCTTGTTGACCAGCCGGACTGGATGGGGTTCAGAGCAACCTGGTCTAGGGGAGAGTTCCCTGCCCACGGCAGAGGTGTTGGAACTTTGGAAGTCTTAAAGTTCCTTAAAGACCTTAAACTTAAGGTTGGAAGTTTAAGATCTTTAAGGTCCCTTCCAACCCCCAAACCATCTTGTAATTCTATGATTTACAGAACTAGGATGGAAAAGCTGAAAGGAAGTAAGTGCTTAAGATGAGCACTTAGGCCAGGGATAGCGGCTGATCCATGCCTGGATATGTTCTGCTCCGGGCTCGCCTCCTTCCTCCTCTGCCCACTCTACACTGTGTATATATTTTTCAACTTTTTTTGTTTGGTTCTCTTTTGCATTCCTCATGTTTGCATCAGAAGAAATAAGCAGTGAAACAGGTGTGAAAACCGGTGTAGTTTGGAGTTGTGTTTGTCAGCAGAGAAATGCTAATAATCTGTTTCTGTGCCCTAGTGAGAGTACACTGAAGAGCTGAAAACAAAACCTTGGTGGAAGTCTGCAGTTATAAAACACCAGGGTGTGCTTCTCTAGCCAGCTACGCATTCCTGACACTTTCCTAATTTGCTTGTTAAGTAATTGTTAAGGTTGGAGTAAAATGTATAGTTATTTCACTCAAAATAAGATGGGGAAATAGAGACAACCTTGGTTTCCTCATGAATATAAACGAAAATAACTTTTTGAGACGTAACAGCGGATTGTTTTTGGGTCTGCTTTTGTTGTTGTGTTAGGCCTCATTAGGATAATGAAAAAGCTGATACTGTGAATAAGACTGAAGATTCAAGAACTGAAGTTGTGGCAAGTTGTGCATACACAGAAGGTACTTTGCATACCAGTGCAGCTCCTGTCAGAGTCCACACTCACGTTTATTCAGCACATTTACAGCATGAAGGAGCTGAATCCAACTGACCATTTAGATTGAATATGTGTTTTTTGATATGCTTTATGGGCCAGCTTGTCCATAAATACATAGGTGCACATATTTTATAACCTCAGGTACCTCCTTGTATGTGTTGTGTGCCTGCAGCTTTAGAAGTACTCGGATCTTGCAATCAAATGGTTTAACTTTGAATTGGTAGCCGCTGAGAAATTAATGCTAATACTTATCTATACACTTGAGTTAATTATTCCTAATAATATCTCTTGGAAATATGGGTTATTATTATTCCATTTTGTACCCAGGCTAACTGAGGTGGCAATATTGCTGAAGGGTGTGCAGTGACTCAGCACTGTGCAGCCATGGCATTGGCCAAGATACACTTTGTAGAAATGGCCCCGAGGGACTGAGTTATTGAATCTGTGATTTTTGTATTGAATTTGCTCTCTTTCCAAGTTAAAACAGAAAAAGAAGTGGCTTTCTAATTATTAGACCAGCGAACTCAGCTTGGAATCTCATGTCTGGCTGTGCCTTCTTTGCCTACACGTCTTCCTGAGTACTGTGGGTTCTGCAATCAAAATAGACTGTCCTCAATTTTACCTCTGCAGCTCTTGTGCTCCTGTTATAGCCTTATTTATATCTGTCCCACTGTACTAAGTCCTACAATTAAAATTTTATTTTTCTGACTGAACAACAGGTTTTTATGCTCTCTTTGATCATATTTCCCTATTCACCTAATAGCATTACAAGGACTTGCATTGTCTTTCCTCTATTTGTCTTACTAATGTCTACAGCCCAACATTATGAGTTGAACCGTTCAGGAAAGACTATTTTAAATTTATTTTTGACCCTTAAAATGAGCTGTAAACCCATAGTTAGCAAGTGAAAGTACTGGGTTTCTGCATGTCAGCAATGACCTCCCATCATCTTTCCTAAGACCAAGACCCACCACAACGAGTTGTCTTGCTGTTGCCTTGGCGTTTCCCTCATCCTGTCACATTTTTTTGGCTGTAGCTTTTGGCCATTCAATAGAGGAGTGAAATGTGTTGCTGTAACAGCAATTAAAAAAATATTTTTATGCCTTGGTATATATGAAGATCTGAACTGAAAAAATAAATCCTACAAGCGAGTGAAAGCTACCAAAGAAGTCAAGCTGTGTCATAACTGCTCTTCCAAGTCTTCAACATCTTGAAGTGGTGAAGATGATTTTGTATGTTTACGTGTTTCTACACAAAGAATATATGACAGGTGGATTAAAAGTTGGAAAACTGTGGTTTATGTAGTTGGGAAAAGCCTCTTGCTTTCAGTGCACTTGAGTTTATTGAAGCTGAACGTGTTAAATGTCTCTGTGTGAGCAAACTGAGAATTGCAGTCCTGGAGCTTTTATTTTGGCGTGATTCCTCAGTGCTCAATTCATATGAAAACAGTTGAGCCATCAGTTTTTGGCTAATGGGAGGTTCTTTGCTGCGCTGTCATCCATTAACTCCCCCTGTCAGCAGGCTGGCACAGCAGGGAGGTGCAGGGCCCATCACCTGGGGGCAGATGAAATGACACCATCTATACATTAAACAATGTTTCCTTTGCCACTCTGCGAAATGGAATAAATAAGAAACCACAACAGAAGCAGCCGGTTTCATTGCTCACTGCTTTTTTTATGATGATGAATGAGGTATAAAATCCTGAACAGGATATATTTTTAAAATCTGCAAAAGGTGAAGTTGTGGCTTTGGGGGAGCTTTATGATAAGGTACATGTGACATTGCACTCCACAGCTTGTGATTCCACTGGTTCCACCTTCATCCTCCTGCGTGAACTTGTTTGAAGAACCTGCTGTTTCTGTGACTTTGGCCTGGTTCCTTTTCTCTGATGTTTTGGAAGTGCAGTTTTGCAGCCCCCTGTTGCATCTCTGAGCGTTGAGCCCTGGTGTGGTCCGTGAGCAGCTTCCCTTGCTCCAGGAACACGTGTGCTCTGCTCTAGAGCATCCCCTGCAAACTGATTACAAATTGACCTGGTTGTTGGAGCTGAATGGATGAGCAGCTGCATAGTTCATTATGCTGAGTGGTATAGAAAAATGGAGCCTTAATGTTTTATACCCTCGTTATCCCTGCGGTATGGAATAAGGTTTTCAGTGTGAAAATAACAAAGGCAATATTTCCCACATAACTTATTTATTAAGATCTTTATCGTTAGGCAGCTCTCTCTGCTTTAGTTTGGTAAGGACTGGAACAATCAAAAACTCCATACAAGCTAGTTTTTAAAATGTAAACATAATCTTATGTTCTGAAGGTTTTAGTGGTGTGGGTAGTTCAGGTGCACAATCCTGACACTCTTGATGCTCTTTTGGTGCAGTTTTCAGCACAGGTTGAACTCCTCGATGCTAACAGGGAGGAGGTGCCAGTAAAAGATAATTCCTTTGTGCTGTGAGGGTGCAGCACTTTGCCGCAAAGAGCAGAAGCCCAGAGTGAAAACTCTCCTGCCTGGGCTTTCCCTGCGGCCTCAGGTGAATGTATGAGTCTGTTGGTGCGCCAGAGTGGAAAGCGTCCGTCCCTTCCATTTAAATGAAATTAAAAAAGGAAGGAAAATTAATTATTTAAAGTTCAGAAAAGTATGTTACAAATATGCTTCATAAACCACCATAACATTGCCTTAGTTAGAGCAGACCTTGACTCCTTGCTTAAATACACTTTGGGAACAACATCCCTCAACTTGCTGTGGTGTGGGAAATGCAGGGTTGGATTTCAGAGAACTTCACAGTGGTAACAGCTCTTAGTTCTCAAAAGGTTTGTTAGTGTGTGTAAAGTACACTTAAATATTCACTCCTATTTAATTTCTTGTATTAAATTATAGTTGGCTGACATGCTAGTTGGAAGTCATGGTACCTCCAAAGGCTTGAGTTCTTGTAAATGTTTTTGAGGGGAATTGGACTAGATGGTCCTGGGGGTCCCTTCCAACTCGGAATGGTCTGTGAGGAATGGTTTTTACTCCATTTGTTTTCTAGAGGCCCCTCTCTGCTGCTTTCCCAGTATAAAACAGACTGTTTTATGGTGAATAGTTTAGAATTGTTACCTTATTTGTCTGAATGTAAAAAAAATAAATGTGAAAACTTCTAAATGCTGAAATCATTATCAGGGGAAATTCAGTCCTTTAAAAATGGTTCAGGTACCCAAGTCCCTTCATTACCTGTAGACAAAGATAACATTGGCCTTGTTTGCACTGAACTGCTCAGCCTGAGAACGGTGGGGATTCCAGCATTAACTTTTTGTCCTCGCTTTTGTTATGCAGCATGAATTCTTGATAGGTTTTGATTTAGTTGCTGGTACATTATTTATGACATCTCTTGGCTGCAGCTGCTGTAATACACAAACCAGAGCCAAGCCTATTATTTCTTCATAGAATTGTATTTTGCTGTAGAGCAACTCCCAGGTAATTAGACAGGATGTGCTGTAATTGGTTGTAATATGGGCCCTTCTAAATAAGGCATTAGTCAGACTGGATGGCAGATTAAAATCTGTTTTCTAATTCTGAAGATTTGTCTCCCACAGGTAAACATTAACGTGACCACAAAAATTAGGAAGATTAATTTTGCCAGGTAAAGGAAGGTGAATTTTCATTTTAAGGGCCCTTCCCTTAGAAGATTGTTCTTTTAAGTAAGAATAGTTTAATGTGAAAAGCAGAGTTTTTTTGACAGCAATAATTCACGTGGTAATCCTGGGATATGAGTAAAGGTAAAGTCTGTCAGCAAGTCCAAGGTGAACTGCGTGGTGTCACCCTTGGGGACAAAGTAACCCACATGGCCCTTCAACTTCCCTCATTGGAAATGAAATTGTATTTTAGGGCACAAATGCATCTTCCCTGCTGGGTGAGGTGACGGTGCTTTTAGAAGCAGTGGGGCTCTAATGATTTGTACAGGTTACAAGTCAGACCCTAAAACTAACAATAGACTCCAACTGCAGTGGGAAACGATTGTGGATTTTTTTTAGACTGAACATTTGTGCAGTGTTATCTCTTATGGAAGTAATAATCATCTGTTCCCATTCTTTTTCCCCTCTGAGGAGGCATTTGTTGGATTGCTGCACTGTCTGTTCCACAGAGAAAGCTCTGAAGCAGAAAAGGGGTTAAACTCAATCTCATCGGGTCAACTTCCTTAGGGTATGAGGATGGCAAAGTTGACTATGCATATGTTAAGTTATTCTGAGTAAAACTGGTAGCCTTGAAAGGTCTTGGGCTGCTTCTGTGCATCTGCTGATGGTTGTGTTGGTTTGGACATTGAAATGGAGAGTCATGGTGTGTTGGAGCTGTGCCTGTGCATCTACGTGTTTTCATCTCTGTTTTTTGCTCTGGCACAAGCGATGATCTTTGTTGAGCCTCAGGTTTAAATATATTAAAGCCTGTTAATTCACAGCTATATTAAATTTAATTAACATTACAGAATCAATTAGATGGGGAAAAACCTCTGAGAGCACAGAGGCCAACCTATGACCGAACACCACCTTGTCAATGATACCGTGGCACTAAGTGCCATGTCTAGTCCTTCCTTAATCATCTCTAGGGACAGTGACTCCAGCACCTCCCTGGGAAGCCCATTCCAATGTTTAATCTCTATTCTTTGCCTAATGTCCTACCTAAACCTCTCCTGGTGCAGCTTAAGGCTGTGTCCCCTTGTCCTGCTGCTGGCTGCCTGGGAGAAGAGGCCACTGTGGCTACAACCTCCTTTTAGGGAATTGTAGAGAGCAATAAGGTCCCCCCTGAGCCTCCTTTTCTCCAGGCTAAACGACCCCAGCTCCCTCAGGTGTTCCTCATAAGACTTAGGCAACAAAGGTGCTGAAGGGTTTGGAGCATTTCTCTGGACTCGCGCCAGCACCTCAATGTCCTGTCTGAATTTAGGGGCCCAAAATGGGACGCAGCACTTGAGGTGTTTAGTCACTGTCGACAAGCTTCCCCAGGTCCTTTTCTACTGAGCAGCTTTGCAGCCCCTCTTACCCCAGCATGGAGCACTGTGTGGGGTTGTTGGGACCCAGCCCTTGAGCAAATGTAAACCCCTGGAGCTCAGCGGTGATCAGTATCGGTGTTTCTTCTAGTCAACATCTTAAACACTTCCTTGGCAGTAAATACAAATTATTGGTGATTATAGTCGTGGCTCATAAAAAAAAGGATTGACAGATTTGAGGACTGGGCTGACACCAGAGCTTTAAGCTGGCCCACTAAAAGCAAGTTTTTTTGCAGGTTGGATGGATGGAAGGACGGGCAAAGAGTAGTAGCTATGCAAGAAAGTAACTACATGGAAGAAGTCAACACTATTCTTTACCAAAAACTTTGTTTCAAAAGCCTTTTTGACACCTCAGAACATTATAATGTTAACTTAGTTTATAAATGTCATCCCAGTTACCAACTAACAGTACATAGGACCAGTTGTGAGTTGGTAGTCTGGGTCTGATGTAATAAAGATGTTCTGCAATGATTTTAGACAGCTTTGCATGTGGGGGGTTTCTCTCAGCAAAGGCTGCATGGTTTTGGTCAATCTTAATGGACAATTTGAGCAGCATCCATGCTGGGTAAGCAGTCTTGTCTCATTTGAAAAATTATTCTGGTTTTGTTCTGAATTGCTCTTTTATGATTAGATGGAGTGAATATTATTGTACTTTAAAATAAACGGGCAGGAAGGGAAATATATCTCAAGATGAATTCTCTGTTGAAGGATATGGTTTTGGAAACCCCTACTGCAAATACCTTGTACATGGAGAGGAAGCCGTTTAAGAGATTGTTTTAGGAAGTTCTTCCTTGACGTATTCCCTTCCTTGCCATTCATTTTCCCCCCTTTCCTCTACCAGATGAGGAGTGAGGGAAAGTGAGAATAAAGCTCATCAAGTGTTGTGAAAGTCAGAGTGATGGAGTGCAAAGAGTTTGTTCTCAGCTGCACATCCATCATTTTCTGCCCTGTGTTCTTTGAATTGGGATAAGGAGCCATTGGGTCCTTATGAGTCAGTTCTGAGCACCTTCTCCTTCAGGAGGAAAAATAGATTCCTCAAATAACATAACCCCCATTTATATCCTGTGGAAGTTTATATTACAAGGAGAGCATCTCCCTGGAAAGCTTTTGCAAGTGAGAATTGAATTTACCAGGCTAAGCTCTCTGTGATAATAATTGCACAGCTAAGGATGATGCAAATTTAATGGCTCTAATCAGATGAGGCGAAAGAAAGCAAACATTAGGTTTATGCTTTAATTTGTGATTTTCTCTACTGTTGATTCTTCCATGCAAGAAGAAAGGTGAGTTGTGGATGTTCTTTTTGCTTTTTTTTTTCCTACCTAGAAAACTTTGGAAAATAGTAATAACACTGAGTTATGTTCATGAATGCTCATTGATTCCAGCTTAAAATGATAGATTTTACATAATTTAAATAAAAATTACTGGAAATTATCCTCTAGAAAATGAGGCCACAACAGAGTACTGAGCTGGACACTCCTTTGTCTCTTCTAGTTGCTCACAGAAAATTGAACTTAGAGAAAAGTGCAGAAGTCTGTAGTGGATTTTCACAGAATCATGTAATGAGTGGGGGTGGAAGCAGCTCTCCAAATCATCCAGTCCAAGGTCCCTGCCCAAAGCATCGTCAGCCGTAGCAGGTTTCCCAGGATCCTGCTTAGCTGAGTTTTGAATATCTCTGAGGCTGAAGACTAAAACTCTCTGGGCAACCTGTGCTGATGTTTGACTCTTTCCACATCAAAAGGTCTTTATTTTCTGACATTTACCTGCAATTTCCTGTGTTTCAGCGCATTCCTACTGCTCGTTTTCCGATCCTTGGGCATCACAGGAAAGTCTGGCACAGTTTTCTTTACACGCCTCTGCCAGGTATTTGTGCACTGGAAGAAGGTGCTCCTGGAGTATTTTCTTCACCAGGTCAGATAGACACACTTGTAGTCCTCAGATCTGGCTTCTTTCCTTTCCTGAAGGCAGGAGCGAGGTCTGTTCTCACCTGAAGACTTTTCCTGCCTCCTTGGACATTTTGAATAATCTTTGGGCACATTTTTTGCATTTCC